>PVJH01013284.1:0-61016 GCA_004026705.1 Nesogale talazaci
GACAACACTAACATTTGTAAGACTACCTTTAAATATTAGATTGAACTTTCATTTTTATGAAGTGTAAAATGTAGTCCTTTCCAAAATGGATTCTGTTTAATTTATACTGCTTCGGAAATATGTTTTGTTACCAAGATGATGCAGTATAATTAGTATCAATGCTCTTTTTAATTAGAAAATGAAAGGTCTTGAGGACCTTGAGAAGAGATTTATGTAATTTTTGTCGTGGGGTCCAGTTCAGCCGCTTATATTTTGTAACCTGACCTGTACTACTTTAGCACAGCACAGTTTCCTCAGCAAAATGTTGGTAAAATAATACTTGACCTCCCTTTTTGCTGGATACATTTCAAAACTGAGAGATCATTTTTTAAAATTATTAAAACAGAATGCTGTCAGGTAATAAAGTATTGCATATCTCTGGAAATCTATATCTATTGTTTATATGCAACCTTTCTAAAGTTAGCCTACTTTTTATGAACTCAGATTTTTTTTGTTTCTGATTGTGTGGTTTTTTTTTTTTTACCACAGTTGCACAGTATCCTTTTGAAGACCATAACCCACCACAGCTAGAGCTTATCAAGCCCTTTTGCGAAGATCTTGACCAATGGCTAAGTGAAGATGACAATCATGTTGCAGCAATTCACTGTAAAGCTGGAAAGGGACGAACTGGTGTAATGATTTGTGCATATTTGTTACATCGGGGCAAATTTTTAAAGGCACAAGAGGCCCTAGATTTTTATGGGGAAGTAAGGACCAGAGACAAAAAGGTAAGATGTACTGGTGGGTTTTTCTCTCCTTTTCAGAGAATTTATTTTATTGGAAAAATTGTGGAGGGAATGATGGGGGAGGTTGCTAACTTATTTATATCTTGTAAGTTTTAAAATCTGCCACTACTGTTACCACTATATGAGTATATAACTGACTCATTCATTTTTTCTGTCAATTTTAGCATTTTCATATCATGTTAGCACATCTTGCCCATTAACAATTTTGCAGACTTATTCTCATAAAATCCTTACAGAGCATTTGAAAAAGCAACACTTTACCCAATTTAAGATTGGTATTTCAGTGTAAGCGGAGAGTACCTTTGTATAAACTACTTAGTAAAGTATGATCTCTCATAATGTATAAAGATTATTTTATGGTAATGAATATGTATATAGTTATGATTAAGCTTAATTAAAAGTTCAACTTCTTATTCAGAGAATCAATGACTAATTTTTGTAGTACATTTTAAAGCAACAGGAAAACTCTTGGGAGTACGTTTTATAATGGTTCTTATGGAATATTACTTTGAATGGTGAGTATGGTAGAACATATTAATTACCATTTAATACAGAGAGATTTTGTACATTTCTCTGTCTCCCAATCTATTCCAGACAGATGGAAAGACTTCAAGAACCTCAGGAAAGGAGACATCACAACTTTAAGAGAATAATTTGTCTAATTTTAATAATTAAGATAATCATGAGCTACTTTTCTTTTAAAACAGTTAAAAAGATGATCATCTCCATTTGTTTGAACTGTGTAGTTGCATTGGTTTCCACATCCTTTACTCCTGCAACATCTCTTATTAAATGCTGTTTGCTGATGATAGTTTACAAAGTTGATTTTTTTATTAGTGTATAGTTTTGGTGAGTGTTGAGAATTTTGAGCTTACCTTACATCTCTGTATACTGTGAAGGCCCTGAGATAATGAATTAAAACACAGTACTGGAAGATGGACATTGGAAGAACATTTGGTTCTAACAATTCGGCATTCTTTGATGCTCACCTTCCCAACAGGGACTCAAGTAGGACGAGAATGCTTTGAAAATGATGATGGCAGCATATGTGCAAATGTGCTTGACACATTAAAGAAATGTATGGATTGTGATAAGAGATGTAAGAGCCCCCAATAAAAGTATTTAAAAAAAATCCATAGTGCTATAAGCTGTTGTAGAAATTAAAACAGGGTTAATGAGAAGCAGACATTTTGGTAGGGAAAAATGAATCTGGTAATATATATTAAAAACAAAAATAGAAGAGTTTAGTAATGTGGAGCCAGAACATTAGATTTGTGTTATGTTTTGTTGAAAAATTGTTTGAAGGGGGGAAGAAAAAAAATTGATTGAAAGCTACAAATGCTCTCCCACCAAAAAACCAAACCAAACAAAAATATGCATGGTACACATGAACGTTTAATTTTGCATATAGTTTTTACTTGTACTTATTATTAAGAATTACTGAGAATTAATACTTTATTTAAATATAAAAGCAGCCTTCCTAAGAATTATACTTCATATTTTCTTCCAGCAAATATCAGTGGCCACTACCTGAAAACAATGAAGTGGTGCAATTAATCACAATTAAGCTTTAGTTTTTTTGTTTGTTTGTTTGTTTGTTTGTTTTGGCATCACTGCCCTCAGGTGGTGGGAGTAGGAGGCCCAGCCTTTGCTCTGTGGAGCTGGAATCGAATCTCCATCCCAGTGGGCCGCAGTCCCGCGCACAACCACTGCGCCAGCCCCTAAGCTTTAGTTTTCATCCATAATGCATTTTAGTGAAAAGTCTTGTATTACTTAACTTGAAAAACAGCAAGTTAAAAGTATTTGTTATCTTTGATTTGGCAACTTTTATATCCTCTTTTGATAATCAATTTCAGCTTTGTTTTTGGTAAAAGTAAGTGCTAAAACCATTCTGTCATAAAAGAATGAAAGAACAAATGGAATCCTTAAGACTCTTGAGATAAAATTTTGTTACATAATTTTCTTTGCTTTCTAGTTAATGAGATCATTTTTTTGGCAAGATGTGTATGATTAGTGCTAGGATTATGAAGCCCACATTTTAGTTTAAAAGTTGAAGAGTTAAACTCTTTAGAAAGGTTTTCATATTTTGCAGTTAGTGGTAGTATCTGCTGTAGAATTTATCTTCTGACACCAGGGAACTTTGTGTACCCATGAGCCTCTTAATTTGCTTCAAAATTTCTTGGGACGCCTGACTGAAAGTTTTGGCTGTCAGGAATTTGGCAACTTTCACATGATTTCTTGACAGATCCTCTCACACAGGTTATGCTTCAATGCTTGGCACTCATGAAGCAGAATATTTTTTTAGGGGGGTGGGCACCACTGCCCTCTGGTGGTCGTGGGAGCTACCCAGTGCTGCTCCTGAGGGCCGCCGCTGGATTTGAACTGCCAAGCCCGTGGGCTGCAGTCCCGCACTCACCAGGGCTCAGCCCGAAACAGAATATTTTCACAACTTTTAGATAAGATTTCTTTTTGAATTGATGGTAGAGTCATGGATACCATTGAAGAAAGCAGTGAGTCACAATGCTATGTAGAGCTTTTGTCTTTACCAAAGAAGCAAAAACAGTGGTGTTGTCAGCCCATTAGGGTGGACTGTCTACAAAATACTCAGGTCTCTCCTAGAAAAATTTTTGGCAAGGAAACTTCACATTTTGAAAATCCTAATTGCCCATGAAGTTTCCAAAAAGGAACTATTCATTGATTATGTCCACCATGCATGTAATTGATGATAACCAGTAGTTGGCTACATCAGGAATTCTTACTTGAAAGGAGGTGGTATTTCCATTCTTTTCAGGTGTCACCGTTTTCAAATGCCAGTTACTTTTGGAATCAATGCAAGGTTTAATGTAGAAACCCTTCACCATTCTTTTTCTGCTTCAAGTCACAGTATGTTTGACCTTTTCTGTGGCACTTGCCTTTACCATGTGCTTGTCTGTACCAAGTTGTGAGACTTTATTTGTGCACCTGGCATTATAATCAATAGCTTTGTAGAGCGCTTTAGTAGTGTAGCAAATAAAGATTTATACTAATGTAGTCTTTAAACTGTGCTCTTCTTCTACTTAACACACGAGTGTGTTCATATCCTGTCTAGTGTAGATACTTCATTAGTTGCTTATTTCTGATGTTGAGAACTTGTCACAGAAGAAGCACTTCAGTTATCACCTCCTTCCTCTGTGTTCATGGATGAAAACACAACTCAAGGATGGTGATGTTAGATGGCTGCCAGTAAGTCAGTTCTGACTCATAGTGACCGTGTACAACTGCCCCATTTTACAGCATCCTTAAAACCATTGCAATGTTTGAGCCCATTGTAGCCACCAGTATGCCAGTCCATCTCGTTGAGGGTCTTACTCTTTTTTTGCTGACCCTTTACTTTACGGAGCATGATGTCCTTCTCCAGGGACTGGTCCCTCCTGATAACATGTCCAAAGTACGTGAGACGAAGTCTTGCCATCTTCGCTAACAAGGAACATTCTGGCTGTACTTCCAAGACAGATTTGTTCGTTCTTCTGAAAGTCGATGGTATGTTCAATATTCTTTGCCAACACCAACACAGACGAGTAGTGGTAAACCTAAGAATACTTAAAGCTTTATTATATTTTGTTTTTTTTTTCTGTTTCATTTAAATTATATCCAAGAGAAATCTCCATTAAAAAGAGTAGAGATCTATTTTAGTGTCTTATCAGTGGGAAGAGTAGTGCTCTAGTCAAAAGTATGATAATTCTGTTACTTGTATATCTACTCCACAATGAACAACTTTACTTATATTACACATTACATTTATGACAATAGTAAAATAATCCATCAGATTAATTTACATATTAGCCATGTATCTGACAGTAAAGAAAGCCATGCTAAGTTAGAGTAATGTTGACTGTGATCTTTAAGATTGTTTATCAGTTTAGATGGTCATGACTCTCAGTGCTTTGGCAGTTAAGGATTGATGTTATTTTGAAGTTATGCCCTGATGTGATTATCCTCTTGCCATTGTGCTCATTATACTTTGTACAATGGTTTTTGCATAATGACTTGTTCTTTGGAACCTAACAAAGACATTAAATGAGGAATGGGTGCATGTTGTGTTACCTGTATATTTCCTGAGTAGAGCCATTAATTGCTATTGAACAGGTGTTTAAAGTATCAGGATATTTCAGTCATAAAAGAATTTAAAAAATTAAAAGTTTTTAAGAATTAATGGGAACTAAATTGAAAGACATATTTGGTATTTATTATGTGTGTTCAGTTCATGGTACGTTCATTGTCCTACCCCTTTCTATTAGTGGACCCCAGGTTATAGTAAACCCATGA
Source organism: Nesogale talazaci (assembly GCA_004026705.1). Classification (NCBI taxonomy): domain Eukaryota; kingdom Metazoa; phylum Chordata; class Mammalia; order Afrosoricida; family Tenrecidae; genus Nesogale; species Nesogale talazaci. The sequence goes on from PVJH01013284.1 coordinate 5,091, forward strand.
CTCCTAATAGCTACACAATATTTCTATTTCTTTCTAGAGATAAGGAAAGGATATGTGAATGAGAAATACTATAGAATGTTGTTTTATGAGATAAAGTAAAAGATAGCAGGGGAGGAAGTATTTATGGAAATAAAATGTAAAACATCTAAGGTCATGAGGTAGAGTATAATAGTACCTACTTCCTCAATAGGCCTGTCTTAGACAAACCACAATCTCCCTCTTTGTATAGGATGAATCTTTCTTAAGGAAAAGTTTATTTTCTGATAAATAGAAAATGAAAATCAGTACAGACTGTTAAGGATATACTCTGTAAAATTTTTATGTTAAGCTATTAGATGTTAGTTTATCAAGACTTAAGTCAAGTGAGTAACTAAAGCCACTAATTTCTTTCATTATTGTGGAGGCAAAAGAAAACATTGAGATCAGTTGTGCATATCTCATGCTTAATTAATATATCAGGACCATGTTTTCAATGCATTATTTAGAGTCCAACAGTGTATCCTAGTGTGCCTCTACCCTTAGCTCCATGTTTACTTCAAAAGGCAAAAGGAATCTGAGCAGATGCTGTTGATTATGCTGTGTGAATTTTTCAGGCATTTTATTTTAGGTTGGGGAAGAACAGTATTAGAAAGCTCAATATCACAGATAAAAGTTGAAAGATCTTGAATTTTGTTTTGTAGAAATGATTCTTATTTTACCAGTGATAAAACTGAGCCCCAAAGAAATGAATCAGAATTGAGATTCCAGTGCTTAACTGCTTTTTTGGTACAACTTGAAGTCAACAACATTTGGAACTGCAAAGAATTGTGAGAAATTTTCAAAACAATCTCTGAACAAGATTTAGCTCCTTAAATTAGAATATGTACTCATGAAATTGGTCAGTTTTTAATACAACCTGTCAGTTTTTATCTCAGATCTTAGGACATTTGATGACTTTTGGTTGAAGTAGAATAATTGTTACAGGTTGTTTGTCCTCTAAATATGACACAGTCCCCTAAAATGTTTGAAAATGTATGAAAATTTAATTATCTTAACACATTTAAAGGTATTATAAGGCTAATGATTAGCATGACAGCAAAATGATGCATTCTTAACCAACAGTGAGTAATTTCCTAATAAGTAGACCTAGCTGAACATGGCAAGGCCATTGCACAACTTTGAAATTCATGAAAATAAGGAATTTATAAATATAGTTGTTTGCCCAGAGTAGTTTTACTCTTGAAACATCTGATCAAAGGGTTTTCTTGTACTTGCTAGTATTTCAGTTTAGGTTGAGCATGTAGATTTGCATTTTTGTCATTGAACCACTATTACAGTGAGTATATATATTTTATCCACTTTGCATACATGGCCTAGAATTTTATTGGAACCATGTTTAACATTTTACTTTATCCGTGGTCATATTTATAGAAAAACATTAAGAAATTGAAGAAAATTGATTATTTCTAGAGGATCAGATTCTTTTCTGTATACCATTGTATTTATAAGAAAGTAGAATGGGGCTGAGCCTCGGTGGCTTAGTGGTTGAGTGCGGGACTGCGACCCACAGGGTTGGCGGTTCATATCTAGCAGCAGCTTTCCAGGAGCAAGGCTGGGCCTCCTACTCCCCCCAGGGGGCAGTGATGTCCACAAAAACAGCAACAAAATAAAAAAGAAAGTAGAAGGTATTATGTTTTGGTGAAGAATCTGTAAACTTTGCAGAGATTTTTCCTTAAAATCATATGGCATACTCTTGACATTTCCTCGATAGACATGGTGCAAATTAAATACACCGATGGGTGCAAGCTGCCCATAATGTGTGTCGTTCCATTGATAATGTTCAATACTGTGTTAATATGTTCCCTTAATTAAGAATGTCTACTTCACAGCTCTACATTCTAATCACAAGCAAATTCATGATTCAAGGGTTTATTAAGTATGTTAAGAACCCAATGAGGCTGAGCCCTGGTGGCATAGTGGCATAGTGGTTGTGCGCGGGACTACAGCCCACTGGGATGGAAGTTCAATTCCAGCAGCGGCTCCACAGGAGCAAAGGCTGGGCCTCCTACTCCCACCACCAGAGGGCAGTGATGCCCCCAACCCCCCCTCCAGAAAAAAAACCACCACCACCACAACAACAAAAAGAACCCAATGAGAAATGCTTAGGGTAGTTGTATGCCAGGATATATGTTACAAAATTTGGTATACTACAAATGATGTAAACCTTAATCTGAAGGCATTCAGCTCAATATCTGTTTCAGCAAGCCTAACTTCCTGACTTAAGTTCTGGGAAGCAGCCCTTTCCAGTAAGCCTCAGCCCTAAGCCACTTATCTCCACTTCTATGGGTCAGCAAGTCCAACTTCCCAATTCAGTGCCCAGAGGCAACCCTACTCCACAAGCCAACCTGGTACACAAAAGCGCTCATCTTAATTTGCCCCATGGGCTGGGTAGTCCAACATTCTTGGTTCTGCTGCTGCTCCTTGAGGGAACACCTGTCACCTGGACCCAGGAGGTGCAGGGTGGGATCTGAGTCAGCAGATGCAGTCCACCCCTGGCTCTTGCTGGTAGTGAGACCCTTTCTCCTGCTTCTCAGCGTGCTTATTTTATACAATGCAGGATGTTACTGCAGGGAATCCTACTCACCAACTACTCACAGGTGAAGCCTATCAGTATTTTACCCCCTCCTTCCCGGACCCATGTAGGGAAGGTCCCTTCGTGGGAGTTAGAAACTCTTGCTAGAGAAACCATGTTAAGTAATTCTTCTCCTCTGCAGTTAGGTTTTCAATATTGCAGAGAAGTCAGAGTATAACTGATATTTCCTGTGAAGAAAATTTTTTTCTGAGAGTGAGATACTATTTGATGGATGACTTCTAGATTTTATTCTGTAATTTATATGAAGGTAACTGTGAGGTACTTCCCAGGGAGTCGTTTATATGTAGGTTTGATACTTTTGCTTTATGAACATATATCAAATTATTCAAAAGCAAGCTGTTAATGGGTTCTCACCCCCTCGCACCTCCCATCCTCCTACCCTCACTCCCCCTATTAAAAGCATGCTCCAAGGCAACTCCTACCTCTCCATGCTCCTACTGTCTGTTATCAGCACTTGGGTTTCAGTGTTACTGTGAACTGATTGTTTACAACGATTGTTCTAAACAAGGAAGGCTTAGAACATCTTCCAAATACAAGTAAGTGTATTTTAGAAATGTTGCCAGAGTTGACATGTCAGAGCATTTCTGTTCTTTTCTCTTTCTCTCCTCCCACTTCCAGAGTGATGGTGCAGGAGAGAAAGAATTGATTTTTATTCGGTTATTAAAGTGTTAGCAAAAGTAAATTGAGCCACTTGAATTTTATTTTTCTTTGTTTTCAAGTAATTTATTAAAGGGGGTTTCAGAAAACTCATTGAAAAATTCTGTTATCATTTCCTACCAACTTTTTGTATTTTGAACTTTTCAGATGAGTTTATCTGGTATATATGTTTATAGTGAAGATTTAAATCCTCTAGAAATAACAACTATTAACTGTATTCTTAGTGATTCAAAGAAAAAGGATTTTTTTAGGAATTAAATTTTGTGTCTAATAAAGTACCCTCGGGTAGCCCAAATGGTTAAGTGGTGGGCTGTTAACTGAAAGATTCACAGTTCAGACCCACACAGAGGCACCTCAGAAGTCAGCCCTGGCGATTTGCTCACAAAAACCTTTCTAGCTTTGAACACTTCGGAGCAGTTCTGGACACATGGGCTTGCCGTGAGTCAGAAGTGACTTGATAGCAATGGACAACAGCAAGCTTATAATTAGGATCTTTTTCTAGTTTGTTTACTGAATTTCTCCATGTAATGAAAATTTCTTATTTTTTCTTCATTTAAAGCAAAACAACCCATAATTATTTTTGTAGTTTCTTTTGTTTAAAAGCATCTTATATAATATTCTTATTTTGTATAATATATTTATACTTGTGCTAAGCTATGTTGCAATACTGAGTATTTCATCGATCTGGAGATGCATAAAGTTATAGAACATTGCTACGTTGACGGTCCTTAGAAATGATTTAAATCAGGCTTGTTTTCCCTTGAATGAATACCACTGAATCAACAAGAGTAACTTGTCCTAGGCCATCAACTTTTTTAATGTAGGAACTCAAATCATATTTTTAAATCTTTAATCCATTTTTCTTCTATACTTTGTTCTCCTGTCCAAATTATTTACTTTATTCATTGACTCAATAGAACTTCCCTCTCAATTCTTTCCTCAGCACATATATTTTATATATATTTATATATTATATTTCATGTATTTATTATATATTATATATAATTTATATAATATAATACATAATACAATATAATAATATAATACAATACAATAATATATAATTAATAATAACACAATAATGTATAATAATATATTATATATTTTATATATTCATTATATTATATAACATATACATTATATTTCTATATATCCTCAGCATTTATATTTAGGCAGCTGTTCCACAAGTTATGGCAAGATATGACTACTCATGGCTCAAAGTGTATATTCCACCTACTTTAGCCACTAAAAGGGAGCAAAAGTACTCTTTGGGCAAAAAATTTCTAGGTTGGGAATTTCCTGGATTGGGCCATGTTCCCAGACCTTTACCAAACATGCTGATCAGAGAATAAGATGCTCTTATTAGTCATGCTTCATATCTGAAGCTGACACATAGGCGTGTCACACTCAAACCACAGGGAGAGTGATGGCTGCCCAAAGATAGATCATGGATGTCAGTTCATGCTGGTTTATTTTCAGGTACTCTGTGGATCATACCCCAATATTTAATAGATTACTTACAATTTTATAGTGCTGAAACATGGTAAATTTATATTTTGCAGGTCTCGTGGTAATTGGGCAAAATGGGAGCTCAAGAGGTTTTGGGATCCTTCAAATCACATAGTTAATATGTATGCTATTAATAAAATCAGGACACCGGAATAAAAGTTTTAACACCAGAACCATATTTAGGTTCAGACCCTTGTTTTAAGCAACTTAATTTCATTAACTGGGACTATTTTTTTTATTCTTAAAATGGAGGTGAGACTATTATGAAGTTATACTATGTAAATTGCATGCCAGGGAGCTAATATATAAGAAACCAAGCCAAACCACGCTGCCATTAAGTGAATTTCTACTACTAACTACTGTAGATAGAGTTTCTGAGGCTATGTTTTTTTTTTCTCAAAGTTTGAAACTGTACATTTTTATGGTAGCAGGTAGCCTCTCCATTGTCCTATGGAATGTGTTAGAGGTGAGCCTCTTAACCTTGCAGATTTTCCTGATAGGTTCACCAGGACTTCTTTAATGTAAAACAGCGAGTGCTATATGTGCATCAGTAGTCCAGTAGGTTAAGCATTCTGATGCTAACAAAAAGATCAGAATTTTGAGCCCATTATTTACTCCCGGGGAGACAGATGAGCCATTCACACAGGCTTGCAATGAGTCAGAATTGACTGAGCAGCAGTGGATTAGTGTGCTTTACATTATTTTCATAATTCTCATGACATTTTTTTTCCCTTTGTTAAGTGTATTGTGGTCATTCTGAAATGAAGATTGCTAAACTTAAAGCAAAGACTATGTATTAAAACACCTAAATTTTTTTAGAGTTTAGAACTGTGCTTGGAAGTTTTCCAGAAGTAGAAATTTATTTTTAACTGGAAGTTAAAATTAGGAGGTTTTTTTTTGAGAAGTTAGAGTACTAATGTACACAATGTCAACAAAATGTTATATATTTGATTATATCAGAAGATGAGATTGTCCTAAAATATTTAGGTGATATTCTGATCTAGTTTTATTCTGGTAGGATTCTATGTATGATGGATGTACGTACACAGGGAGCTTCAAAATTTTGTGGAAAAAGTGAATTAAAAGATAGTTGAAATTTTCCACCAACTCTTTGAAGTCCCCTCACTAATATAAGGTTAATGGTTTTCTCTTTTTCCTCTTAAAAGATTAATCATTTATAGGAGATGCACATGAAGCAATTTAGGCTAAAAAGAGAATTGGCTAATTAAAGATATACCAGGCAAATGTAAATTTTAAAATATGGACAAGATATTTGTTAGTAGTCACTAGCTTTAAAGAAAATTGTATCAAGTAATATAAAGAATACTATTTCATACTATGCGCCACAGTGTCCACAATGAAAGTTTAGCAGTTAGAAATTTCTATGTGTTAGCTATAATATCAGATTATTAAGTAAAATCTAGATGATGTGAAGAAAACACTGACAATAAAAGCATTGGTAGTAGAAATCTTTCAGCATTCTTCATGTATTGTCAGGCCAGGAAAGCACAAATAAAAAGGATATATAAATGATTTGACTAAGGTGATTAAAAATATCCTATAAATTGGATTCCTCCTTTTTTATCTTCCAAAAACTTACCAAGATTAATAATTCATTAGTCCACCAAGAAACTCCCGTTTCTAAGTGGAAACATGTAGATACATATCTTGATTAAAATTCATAATAGTAATTAGAATAAATCAACCATTTGGAAATTTATAGCCACTTCCCTAAATAATTTTGGGGTCAATAGGGAAATACAGATTCATATTAGAGGATATTAAGAAATTAATGAAGAGAGAGGAATTATAGACAAAAAGTTAAATTAATGAGCTAGAAAACAGTAATGTAAACATGATTGTTTGAAAATGCCAGTAAAATAAATCTTAAGCCAATCAAGGGGGGATAAGACAGAAAGCAAAAGCTAGATAGCAAATAGGCAAAAGGATGTACAACTACAATGTGGAGGAGATATTTAATATCATATTTAATCCTTGTGCCAATACATTTGAAAATTTTAATGGAAGATAGCAGTTTTTTGTGGCAACATTATTATAAATGGTTCAAGATGAGATACAAAATCCAAACAGATCATGCAAGTATGAAAATATCTACGAACTCTTATGAAGTGTACCTCATCTGAATTGCATTTTAAATGATGGCTGTCAATCTGGAAACCTATCCAGGTCTTAGGAAATATGTAGCACTTCAAGGTGGTCGCTCATAGCATATTACAAAGAAAAAGCAAAGTACAGTTTTGGGGAAATTAAATATTCTGTTTGGCCAAAAGTAAGGTGGGAAATAAGACTGAGAAAAGAGGTGAGAACTATATTTTTATATTGTGATTGAATTAGTAGGTGATAAACTTATTCTTATTTGGGTAGATAGTAGGAAACCATGTAGCATTTTAAATTAGTTTTGACAACTGAATCATAGATCCTCAAATGAGCTTTGGAATCAAAGATTCTCATGAGTTTTCGGTTTGTTTTGTCTTGAATTGTGTGTGTGTGTGTGTGTATGTGTTTTTTCATGTGCACGCCAGATAGGATATTTTCTAGCATACTTAGCTTGCATCTGCAATCCGCTGCCTTTCTTGTGCTAAAGTACAAGTGGGGTCCCTCATTTCTCCTCTTTGTCACCCTGTTTCTGTCACTGCTGCTGCTCAGAAACCATTTCACTCTAGCAGGAAGAAGATGGCAGGCTAGTATAGTGGTCCCCATAGAAGCACTGGAGTTTTGAGTGTTAGCATAAAGCCAAGTTTCATTACTTATCAGATATGTGACCTAATTGTTAGTCCAGGTGGACTAGTGAATCAAATTCAGGGAGACTCATATGTGTATAAGAGAGAGCTTTATATACAAGAGCAGTTGAATATTGAGAAAATACCCCAGTCCAGTCCAGATCAAATCCATAAGCCTGATATTAATCTGTTTGTCTGATACAAATCTATAAAGTCCTCTTCTGACTTCACAGAACATATGTAATGACACCAAATGCAGAAAGAACCCCGGTGAGTGAGTTGGAAGTCTTGTGGCTCCAGTGATGATGTAAGCATCTCAGCGCTAGCAGCTGGCAGGGGTCTCTGTATAGTTCCTTCAGTTCTGAAACTCTGACTGCCTCGGGATGCTTCATGTGGCTTTTCCTCAGTAGGATTTCTCAGGGAGTGCACTGAGAGTGTGTCTCCCATCTCCAAGGAGGACTACAGGAGTTCCCTGAATCCTTAGGAGATGGCCATGTCCACACAGAGGCCTCATTGGTTAATCCCTTGATTGACAGGCTAAACTCTACCCCTTCAGTCATAGTTTATCAAATTGATAAATGATTATATCACTACCGCATCATATAAGACCTATAAGGGGCAGAGTCACCAGTAATGTCCACTTTATATGCTTTTGTAAGTGTTAAATTATATTATGTCCTAATAGTTCAAAGAACTTGGTAAGGGTTTAGGAAGAGTTGTTTGTGGATGTTATTAGGAAAGGTTTGGGGCCCCGATAAATTGTTTACTTGCTTTGGGTAAAGTATAAAGCTTGACTGAGCTGTGTTCTTAAAAGACAGATAGTAGAGTAGTAGAGAATAACAATGAGTGCCATAGAGGAGAGAATGAGAAACTGATCATTGCAGAAATATGACAACTTCTAGATTGGGATATGTTGTATGTTAAGTACTACTGGGAGAAATGTTCAGTCAATTGTTGGAAATTCTAGTTTGTGAGTTGGGAATCGAGTTAAATTTAGGGGAAGAGGTTGTGAAGTTTATGAGATTGAAGTATTGAAATAGCTAAGTTTGCAACTTAAATCAATTTTTAAAAAATTTTGGTGATAAGTGTACATTTAGGGGCAAGAAGAAAAGCGACCGCTAACAAGGATAGGAGAAAGCGTTTTATAATGCTGCAAAAAGATCAGAGAGGAGGGATCAGGAAAACTGAAGTCAATTTGGTTGATTGTTAATAGCTACAACTAACTTCCTATGGTTTAAAGAATAGCTAATACCTGGAGCTTTTCTGTTACATAGTGAGAAAGAATGATGGTTTGAAAGATTTGCAAAATGTGGGTAGAGTGTAGGCTTTTGGTCTTTGAATTGTTTACTTGTTTTGGATAGGAGATAAGAGTTGACTGAACTCTATTCTTAAAAGAAGACAAATGATAGAGATAAAAGGTGAATGCCAGAGAAGATAATGAATAGAACACTTGCCAAAATGCAGTTTTATTGGACAGGAAGAGAAGCCTTTGCAAGATAACAAGTGTAGAGTTTTAAGTTGGGAGAAGGGACTTTTTAAGGCAGGTAATAATATTCGATGACTTCAGAGTTCTCATGTAGAGGCTGAGTTCATTGAGGATGTTGTCTGGCAGGGTATAAAAATACAGAAGGAATAAAGCAAGTGCTGCTATCTTTGTGGTCAAGGACTTAGTAGGTATATAACCAGAAGAAAGAGTTGTTGAAGGTTGTGGGTTTCAAACAGGTCAAGTGTAAAGGAGAGCTGGGAAATAGTGGGAAGAAGAGTGAATATACACCAAGCGTGACTCCCACCTCCTGGTTTTTGATCATAAGGCAAGTGAAGAATTGTTTTTCAATTGATGATGAGAAATATGGTTCTAAATAAGGAATGCTATATTGTTTTAAATTGTAATGTGTGAAAGTTGTACTGAGAAAAATGAAAGCATTTCACAATTAGAGTGAAAGTTAGAGAACTGATAGAGTGGAGCCGAACCTTTCTGAGATATAAGCCAGTGTAATTTTCTTGTGTGAAAAATGGACATTTTGCAAGGGTGTAATATTTTTATTTTTGTTTTGTTTTGTTTTTTTTGTTTTGCTTTTTTGGGGGGCATCACTGCTCTAGGTGGTGGGAGTAGGAGGCCCAGCCCCACTGCTGGAATTGAATCTTCGTCCCAGTGGGCCGCAGTCCCGCGTACAACCACTACGCCACCGGGGCTCAGCCCCAATATTTTTTTTTTAATTTTTTTTTTAATTTTATTGGGGGCTCTTACAGCTACTACAACATTCAGTACATCATTTGTATCAAGCACATTTGCACACATATTTCCACATACATTTCCCAGTATTTTCCACCTGAGCCCTTGATACAAGCCCCTTTTAAAAAAAAACCCTCCCCTTTCCCTCCCCCCCCTTTTTAAAAAAATTGATCATTTTATTGGGGAGCCCCAATATTTTTATTTCTTAAAAGTTATATTATTATTAATGAGGGGGAGTACAGATTGGGGACCCAAAGCCCATCAATAGGTGAGGTGACATCCTTTTGCAGAGGGGTTACAAGGAGGAGATGAACCAGTTAAGATACAGGGTAGGAGCTATGAAATATGCAACCTTCCTCTAGTTCCCATGCTGCCTCCCACCCACTATCATGACCCCAATTCTACCACATAAATCCAGCTAGACTAGGAGATGTACAGTGAAGTTGGAAACATGGGAAGCTTAGGATAGATGATCCATCAAGACTAGTAATATGAGTGGTAATACCAGGAGGGTGGAGGGACGGAGGAATAGAAAGGGAGAACCAACTTCAGGGATCTACACGTAGCCTCCTCTCTGGGAGACGGACAACAGGGAAGTGAGTGTTGGGACATATTGTACAGTGTACAGGATGAAAAAAATAATTTGTAAATTACTAAGGGTTCAAGGGGAGGGGGGGAGAAGGGTAATATAGGGAGCTGATAATGGGGGCCTGGAGGGAGGGAGAATGTTTAGAGAATGACGATGGCAATGGGTGTGTAAAAGTGGCCTGCATACAGCTGATGTTGTTAGGGATTGTGATGGGAGTTGTATGGGCCCCCAATAAAATGATTCATTAAAACAAAGGTGGGGGAAGGGGAGTTTTTTTGTTTTGTTTTGTTTTTTTAAAGAGGAGCTTGTCCCAAGGGCTCAAGTGGAAAATGTTTGGACATGTATGTGGCAACATGTGTGCAAATGTGCTTGATACAAATGATGTACTGAATATTGTAGTAGCTGTAAGAGCCCCCAATAAAATGATCAAAAAAAAGTTTTAAAGTTCCATCTTTTCATATGTATAAAGTAAAGATTTTAAGGAAAGTGAAGTTTCTTAGGTTTTAGAAACTACATATTCACATTACACTGTCATATTAAAAATGTCAAATATGTAAAGAATGTGCATTATGTATTCTCTGTGTCTTCAGACAAGGACTATGTGATATGATGGTATTAATTCTATTGATAATTTAATGTGGAAAATTGACTCACTTCAAATTCTTGCCTACAGGGTGAATCATTGCACTGTGAAACCTGTGAGATTCGTAACGCAATGGAATTGCTCTGTGTTTCTGGGTCTCACAAGTTCTCTGCCTTGGACAGGATGCCATTTTTTGACCATGTTTTTATCACTTGTTTGAGTAGAAAATATTTGAGATTTCCTTCTCCAACAGGTTTCTGCCTTACACACAGGTCCGAGCTTCTGCAGGATACTTTAAAGGCCAGTGGCACAAGTGGCCTTTTCAACTGTTTATTTTTCCTGTTAGGCTAGCATATTAAATTTGAGGTTCTTGCAAATAAATAGCTAGATAAGATCGTTGTAAAGATCCAGAAAGTAAATTAGCATAATATGACAATAAAATCATAAACATGATTAAATTACATATATGTTTCATAGTTCTTTGAATTTTATCAGTATTTTAGGTTATTACTTTCATCTTGACATGTGATTCGGCTGGTATTTTCACATATGTTATTTGCCTGCTGTTAATAACTAGTAGATTCACATATTCTTTTGCTACATACTTGCTTAGCTCTTTTTGGTAAGGATTAGCTAAGTGAATAACATATATTAGAAATGTACTGCTAATTACATTGTATTTCAGCAAAGTTAAAGCTTTGAAATCTTTTGATTATTGAACACCAACTTAAACCAAGATCGGAAAGAAAGAGAATTTTAAGAGTTTTTCCACTAACCCCTGAGGCTGGTCACCTGATACTCTTAAAATTGCGTTCACAGTATTTTACCTGGATATTAGATTCATGTGCTTCAAAATCGACATGGTTTAAAAGTATCCTTTCTCTACTATCTTTGACCTGTTTCTTCCATTCCGTTTAGCAGTTTTGTTTTTTTTTCCTCTTAATAAATATGAATGAAAATTTGTTTGATGAGGCAGCACTAAATAAAAAGAAACTAAATTGACTATCTCTAAGTTAAGTTAGGAAATGTTTAACTTAATGATAATATTTGTAGCAGCTCCTTAAAGTAGTGTATATTACCTTAGGAAAAATACCTAGAAATAAAATTCAAGCTATTCCAAAGTTGTTAACCTTAAATATAAGAAATCTAAAACTGTTAATTAGTATTTGTGTACCATTTTGTTGTTGTATAATAGTTTTGTGTAACTGCCTTTGATGTTTGATCTTCCTAAGATTCCTGTGAGTCAATTAGGGTATGTATTATTGTCCTCATTTTCCTGAAGGCAGAAGTTAGAGTCTATGTTTCGACCATCAGCAAATGGTCTTTGCACTACAAACAAACTTAAATTGTTCATCATGATTTGAAATAGTGTAAATCCATTTTTTCGTATAGTTATATTATTTTGTTTGTAATCATTCTAACCTTTGTGTATATATATACACATACATATATGTGTAAATATATATATAATTAAATATGTGTGTATGTATATTAAGACTGATATATACAGTAAAAGAAATCGAACTGAATACCCTGATAACTCATTTATTGAGCATCATTAGTGAATGCTGTATTGCACACAATAGATAACTCAAGCTCTGCTTTAGAATATTACTTTAGTTATATGTTCAGTATTTATAATACTTAAATGTTCTTTAAAATATGTGTCTTTCCTTGATTTTTTATTTTTTTAAAGAATTGCAGCACAGAGACACCTCTATCAGATTGTTTTTGTTGGGCTTGAAAACGAATAGCACTTTTTTTGCTACTGTTATTTATGTCTAGTAAAGACAATGGCACTCTTTCCAGGCAATGCCTGGAAAATTTAGGCAACTGAGCTTGTGAGGATTTCTTGGTATATAGAAATCCGTAAATCCAGAGGGGAGCCCAGGATTAGGAGTGCAGTTTTAGTGCAGAGACCTCTGGCAGTTACTGTGGTTGTACAGTCAGTCACCTTTGCTTATTGGGTTCTTGGGTCAGAATGTTGAACAAATGGAGTGTGAGAAAAAATTATATTTTAAGGGAGAAAAGTTAATTATTCTGTTCCTTTGTATAGATATTACTATGGTTTACTCTTACTGAGCTAGATGTAAGTATTAATAATATAAAGTCAAATTTCTGATGTATATATGTTCTTTAGTGGGCCTAGCCCAACAAAAACAATTTAGTTAATCACTCTAATGGATACCTTCTTTTGAATTTGACTTCCTTCTTTTTTTTCTATCTACCAGGGAGTAACTATTCCCAGTCAGAGGCGCTATGTGTATTATTATAGCTACCTGTTAAAGAATCACCTGGATTATAGACCAGTGGCACTGTTGTTTCACAAGATGATGTTTGAAACTATTCCAATGTTCAGTGGTGGAACTTGCAGTAAGTACTTTCTATTCTCATCCTTCTAAGTGTTGGAACACTTTTCTTCACTATCTACATGTCTAAAACTCATTTTAAATTTTTATCACTTTGTAAATTTATAAGAGTACATTTCTGAAGTTTCTGAATTGATTAATTAGCTCAAGTGATCAACATACTAGGCTAAGAGTCTTACACATTTACTCATTGAGTTGATTCCAACTCATCTCTTTGAAATCACTGATTGCAGTCTAAAACTCTATCAGATAACTAAAAACTTGATTTGGTCAGCAGACTAGTCTGGAAGTATCAGTTCTGGTATTAATTAGGACTTGATATTGGTAGTAATGGTAACAATGACAATAAGAAGGAAAGAAAGAATAATGAGACACAGGCAAATGGAAATGTACCGAGTGAAGATGAGCCTGGGTTTAGATCAGAGCTTCAGTCCTCCATCATATACTGAGTAGCCATTTACTGGGCTTAGTCTCTACCTGTCTCTCTATTTGCTTATTAATAAGATGGAGATATTTTAAAATATGAAACTTTCTGGGAAAATACTAACTAGGACTTATATTAGTGCTCATATTATTGATGTCTGTCTTTAGTTGCTTTTCTCTTAACCTCAGGCCACTCTGTCATCCCCTGGCTAGACTGACAGAAAGCCTAACTTGACCCTGAAGTATAGTTAGTCAAGGGAGAATTTAAAAAAGAATTATTACTTAGTTTTGTAAAACACCATTTTCTTTTTTAACAGTTTTGTAATACTGATGCCAGTCTTTGAAATGATCATTCACAGTTTGAATGTTTAAGAAATTAGCATTGAGAGTACAAATTTTATAGTTTTCAGGTAACTTTTTTCAACGCCTCTAATAATATTCTAGTGATTTTGCAAGTTTGTTTGTAGTTAAATTTTGCTTCTTGAAGGTATTTTATGTAAAATAAATTTTAACATGAAATTAACGTATACCTAGAAAGCGAATTTCTTGATATCATTTATCTTCATCAGATATGTGTGATCTGCTTCATTATTGCTTTCCTGTATTCTTTGAGCAGTACTATCAGAAACCTATTGGTATATACATGAATATAGCATGTTAAAGTAGCCATATGCTTTTGTCATATCAGTACCATTTGAAAATCTGTTGAGGGCAATTCGCAGGTCTCTTGGAGATAATTGACATGGGAACTTAACAGATTTGAGGAGAACAAAAAAAGAGAAAGGAAGGGGAAAAAATCCTATGATTTACCTGGGGTATAAATGTCAGTGTGTTAAAAAAAAAAAGCTATTTAGGGGATATAATAAAAGAATTGTCAATCACTTTTGTCTCTTTAGCCAAAGTTTAGATGACTTTTGCCTTGTCTGCCTACCTTTAAATTTTTAAAAAATTGTTCTATCAGCAATACATTTAAATTTTTAGTCTTAACATTTAAATTTATTCTAACTACTAAAATCTTTTCTCATTTTCCAGTTTATACACTGATTTAATTCTATCATCTACTGAAGCTGCATCATAAAACATGTAATTTATAGTCAAGTGGGATCTTCTATATATAAATTATAAATATTATATTCAGAAGAACTAAAAGATTGTCAAATGATCGTGAAGGAAGTCCAGGCCTTTGTTGAACATTGGAGAAAGCATATAATTTAGATTGGCATTAAAACTGAAGGAAGTGTTACCGACAATAGGAAATAGCTTGAATTGAAGTACAGCAAAAGGAAATAAGCTGGGCAAGGAAAGTAGTTACAGATAGGAAGAAAGAGTGGACTGTGCCTGACTGTGAGAGGATTCTGGGTGATGGCATTGTGGGACTTCATATTGATAAGCACTGTGGTGTCAATATCCTAGCCTCTTTGGCCATGTTTTCCCTTGTATAAAAAGTGGTGCAAGAGGTGGGAGAAAATCGTGAAAAGGAAACCAGTTACACGGCTTGGGTGCAGCTAAATGTGGTAGAGCAATCGCCTGGGAATTTGGTTTGTTGGTTTTTTGTTTTTTTCTTTTGACATTTATACTTAAAAGATTTTGTCAAAATTTGGACTCTAGTTAGCTGAAATAGTAGCATAAATAGGAAGAAAAGAAAGTGGATCTAACAGAAACTTGGAGAAATGGATTCTTTTGGTTTTAAATGTTTTAAATCAAGTAAAGATAATATGTTCAGCTGAAGCTCTGATTAATTTGGAAGAATAGATTTCAATCTTTAGATGAGAGGAACAAAGAAAAACTCAGTGCCATTGAGTTGATGTCAAATTACAGCAACCTTACAGGACAGGGCAGAACTGCCCTGTGAGTTTCTGAGACTAGAATCTATCTCCGGGGTAGAAAGATTTATCTTTCTCCCCCAGAATGGCTGCTGGTTTTGAACTTCTTAATTTTCAGCCCCAAAGCAGCCTAATGCACGACAAGCACTATACCACGTGTATTTCAGGAAGCTGAAATTTCAGGATAGAGACAGGGTTTCACAAGGTTCATTGACGGAGCACAGGGGATAGGGGTGGAGTGGGGGTAGGGGTGGGGAAATCCAATTATCTTTTTATTCCATTTTTTACACTAACTTTCTAAAGCCCCATGTAGTTTAAACTGAAATTTTACTTATATTGTTTGTTAAATTGCTTGCTAAGTTTCTAAAAGCAGTATTGTCCTATTCTGAATTAATAGAATTTGAATTAATAAGATTACAAGATATTTTCATTTTGGTTAATTGTATTTCAGGTTTAAAATCACACTTTTTTTTTTAGCTTCTTCAGACTACACTTCCCAGTAAAAGTTTCAGTATCACATAAAACTTTATGAAATGACTCATTATACTTTGAATCTTTAATCAAGGAAGTGAAATTAATGACAGATTGTTGGTTTAAATGCTTCCCCTTTGGGAGATGATGCTTTCTCATGTCTCAAATCCATGTAAGAATAACCACATATTTTTAAAATCAAATAATGCTATTGGTGGTACAGCTTTTGATACTATATAGATATACCAGTAAGTATTTACTGAAGATATTATGCCTTCTGTTAAAACTGAAGTAAGACCAAACATCAAATTCATGGTGAAAGCTGGGGAGAAGAGTGGTGAAGTCATTTACACTTTCCAAAGAGCTTATCGGGACAGTGCCCCAAAGAAATAACTGGTTTTAAGAAAGAACAAGATAATGCTGCAGACAAAGCACACAGGGACAGACCACTTTCGTCAATTTTCGAGGAAATAATTTTCTAGTTGAAGAAGTCCCAGGAACCAACAGTCAACACCATAGACATCTCAATTGGTTCAAGTTACACAATTCTTACTGAAAAATTAAAGAGCAAGCATTTTACCCCAAGGGTGCCGAAATTGTTGTACCCAGAGTGGCTGCAGATAACAGTAATGCTTTTGATGGAATTCTTAAATAAGTTGAGTGAAGATATTTAATAATTTCTTGAAATAATTGTAACAAACAGGAGGTGACACATGGTTTTACCAGTGTGAACCTTTAGAACAGTGGTTCTCAACCTTCCTAATGCCTCGAACCTTTAATACAAATCCTCACGTTGTGATGACCTTCTCCCCTCCAACTATAAAATTATTTTTGTTGCTACTTCATAAACAGTAATTTTGCTATTGTTATGAATTGGGGGACCTCTGTAAAAAGATCCTTCAAACCCCTAATGAGGTCGCGACCCACAGGTTGAGAACTGCTTTAGATAAAGCACAACCAAAACATTGGCTACCACGAGTTAGACATTGTTTAGCAAAAACAAAGGCAGACCAGTAAAGACCAAAGGTTATGGCATCTATGTTTTCTCTTTTGGAATGCTTAAGGAATCTTGCTTATTGTTTTTTCTTGAGGTATGAGGAATGATAGCATCTTCTTATTATAAGAGTGTTTCGAGAAAGTTAGCCTAAGTTTTAGCAGAATTTTGCCCCGGAAAATTGCCAGGAAGACCCAAAGTGTTTTACCACAGCATTGCTCCTGCTCTTTCCCTTCATCAATGGGGGCAATTTTGCAAGACGGCCAATGTAAAAATTATTAGATAGCCACTTGACAGTCCAATTTTGGCAACTTCCGATTTCCTTTTGTTTCATAAACCTAAAAAATTTTCTTAAAGGATGCCTATTTGTTCTTCAGTTAATAATGTAAAAGTGACTGCATTGGTGTGTTAAATTATCAGGACCTGTAGTTCTTCTGGGATGGCCTAATGGCAAGTTTCATTACTTAGAAAAGTAACTTGAATTTGTTTGAGCTAGATTGAGAAATAAAGTTTATATTTTTAATCTTTAATTCCATTTTTCCAAGACCTTTTTGAAGTTCCCGCCTATATTTCCTTTTAGTTGGATTTCTAGCACTAATAATACTAAAGCATGATGAAATATTTTCATAAGAAATTAAACAGGTGATGCCCCCCTCTAAAAAAGGCTAAACAGGAAAGTATATTTTTATATGTGTGTAAATATTGATATGTGAATATGTGTTATCTATTAGGCATAAGATATTTATATATATATGTGCATATATTGGTTTAAAGTTAGATATGAGAAGATACATGGACAAAGACTAAATATAAAATAAAAACAATAAACAGGGACAATTTCTCCATGCTTACAGAAATTCAAATGAAAATTGCATGAAGCCCTCGATATTATATCCTCTGATTTAATTATCCTCTTTTGAAAAGAAATATTTTGTTATATTGACATCAAATACTTAATATAGAGTACTGGTTAAATACATTTTACATAGTGAACAGCAGTCTCTAGAAAAGGCTGTCTCCTCTAGACAAACACGTCATTATTCAAGTATGAGTTTTTAGAGGTGTCATAGCTTATAAATTATTTTAACCAAGACATGGGCTATAGGCAGCATGGCTGTTAACAAAATATATGTCCACCCAGAGGAATGTTCAAAGAAAGGTGGTCTTAATAATATAGCTCTTGAAAACCCTTTGGGCACAGTTCTACTCTGACACACAAAGGTACCTGTAATGTAGGATTGATTCCGTAGCAGTTGACTTGATTTTGGTTTATGGTTTTATAACTATTTAGATTTGGTTTCATGGAATTTATTTAGATTTGCTATAGGTTATATTCTCATGGACATGTATTACCTGTATTTTGTGATTTTTGTTACATGCTAAAAATTTTAAGTTGATGTAACAAGTATTTATATAAAATTATAGTATAAATCTTAAAAGACTATATACCTGTATACCTTTTATATAGTTCATAAAAATATTTAGTATTTTAATGTTTGTTTATATTAGGAATTTAAGTATCATTTTAAAGTTAATGTATTCTCATTATAATAACTGAAGCCTAATCTTGGGAATTAGTTACCTTTATTAATAAAATAGGAAACAACTTTCATCCCAATAGAAGAGTTCAGGCTAGTGAAAACAAACACTTTTGACCAAATTCCTATCCACTTATTTGTATGAGTTGGTCTCAACTAAAGTAGCAGTCCGTTTGTGTTATTTTGTTCTTTTGGTATACCATATATACTCAAGTATAAACCAAATCAAATATCAGCTAAGGCCCCTAATTTTACCACAAAAACGGCATTAAGAAAACTCGGCTTATACACAAGTGTATATGGTATGTTTTAAATCAAGTATAGGCTTCAAAACAGAATTATAGAAGCAAGTTATTTTGTATGCATTGCCAATATTGGTCATCAGTTTGGCACCTAGTAGTATTTCCTGTGAAATGATATTAGTATGTATTTAACCATGCAGATCCGCAGTTTGTGGTCTGCCAGCTAAAGGTGAAGATATATTCCTCCACGTCAGGACCCACACGACGAGAAGACAAGTTCATGTACTTTGAATTCCCTCAACCATTGCCTGTGTGTGGTGACATTAAAGTAGAGTTCTTCCACAAACAGAACAAGATGCTAAAAAAGGTTTGCATTTTACTTTTCTTTAAAAAAAAAAAATACCTGAAACTACCATACTTACTGAAAGTCTTATGTAAGACGATATTAAAAGATTTTAATTTTTGACTGGTATTTAGTGAATTATAGTTTAAACAGTTATTTCTGCAGATGTCTTGCTTACTGTGACAAGGTTGAAACATTCTAATAGTAAATAATTCTGGTGGATGAAAAAAAGCCATATGGCTTTGTAATTTGAAATGAGCTTTCTTTAACTTGGATTATACAAATTTTGTAAAAATATTAAAGTGAACGTACAAACACCCTTCAAGTAGTTACAGTCCTCTTAGAACGTATAATTAACTGAAAAGCAGTAAGTATGGAACCATATGCTTAAAAAAAAAACAAACACTATAGGCTAAAATAAAATCTGTTCTATGATCTTACGTAATGATATAAACTGCTTTCCCCCCATTTTGGTTCAGTGTTTCTTGAGACCAGGTTATCTTATGTTTCCAACCTAACCAAACTCCACTACTGACTCCTAGTGACCCCTCCACCTCACCATGGGTTTCTGAGACCAGCTGTTTGAAGGAGTAGAAAGCCCTCTGGTCGTTTCAAACTGTTGAGCGTGAGGATCACAGTCTAGCATCAATCAACACTGTACCACCAGAGCCCCTATTTTATCTTGAGCTTCCCCCTATCACAGGGCAAAGTAGAACTGATCCTGGGGCTTTCTCAGACTGTAACTCTTTTAAGGGTGTAGAAAACCTCATGCTTCCCCCGCCAAGTGACGATTGACTTTGAACTGTGGACCATGTGGTTAGCAGCCCAACAAACAATCACTGTACCATTTTATGCCACCAGTATTTCATGAGTTAAAATTGACTCAATGGCAATGAGCTTGATTTTGGGAGTTTTCTCCAAATTTCCTAAGTTTTTTGAGTCCTTTATTTAGGAGAGAATTACAGATAAAGAAGTAATAAAGAATGGGAAAATGTGGAATGTAAGCAATCTCAGAGTTATGAATGTCTGATTTATGGACAACTCTTACTTGCCTTTTAATTAAATTTTTTTTGCCTTTTTAATATTATTAAATTTGCCTTTACTTTGAAAAGATTAGCCAACTCCTATTCACAACAGATTCTTCATCACAATCACCTTCACTTGCTACACATGCAATTTTAAGGCATTGGAAAGGCAGGCTATCAGCCATTTTTTACTCTAAGGTAAAGTGACCAAATTTTAAGTGGGACACCATTGACCGGGGGTAAGGGTCGTAGGGGTGGGGGTGTTCTTGATTAAAAATTTGGTCTCCATGGAATAACAAAAATGTTCATAGAATGCAAAAATAGTATTGTAATATATTTTAATTTTAAAACGCCGCGGGACATTGTTAAATTGTTAAAAATGGGACGTCTCGTCACCTTACTCCAAGGTTAACTTAGAACTATATATACCTGTTCTGGCTTACTTAGGAATTCTTTAAGATACAGGAACACCTGGAGGCTGATTATATTTAAATATGCAGGTTTGGGAAATTAAGTTTGCCTCTTACTGAGCTATATTTAGAGAATATAATAGATCCTTTAAAAACAAACAACTTTGGCTTAAAATGTTAAATATGAACATTTAACATGAACCTAGGGGTAGAATTTTTAGATCGCCTTGAAAAACAGAACGTTTGTATAAATTTTACCTTCTTAAACATGCTAGATAGAACTGTCATGCTGTCAATCTTAGATATTCCTCACAGTAGAGCTGATTAGCTTTCCTAGCCTTTTCATTTTCTTTTGTAAGAAAATAAGGTACACTTATTGCACATATTTTAATCCTACTTTTTATTAATTGGAAGAAATGTAGTATCTTTTACCCAAAATATAAGAAATCAGAAAATCATGAAAATGTTTTCACAGAAACTCAATACCTATTTTTTTTTTTTTTTTGGCATCACTGCTCTCTGGTGGTGGGAGTAGGAGGCCCAGCCCCACTGCTGGAATTGAACCTCCGTCCCAGTGGGCCGCAGTCCCGCGCACAACCACTACGCCACCGAGGCTCAGCCCTCAATACCTATTTCTTAAGTATCAATAAAAACTAAGTTATATGTCATTAACCTTGAAAAATAATTCTTGAGGATCCAGGAGGTGCTTAGTAAATATTAAAATTAAAGTAAGTAATATGATTTTTTCCCTTGACTTGTTAGAAGGCTCTGTCATGCAAAAATATATGTTTTTTGCTAATAAAATGAGGATTTGTATTAATATTTATAACTTTAGAGGTTTAATTTTTCTACCATTGTTTTTAGTTATACATGTGTGTGTGTATGCGCATATCTGCATGTATAGAGTTCTTGTGGCACAAGGCGTTGCGCTGCTATCTTTAATGTTGATGATTTAAACTTAGCAGCTATTCCATGGACAAAGATGAGGTTGGTTTTCCCCCGAGAGATTTATAGTTTCTGAAACTCAAAGGAACACTTCTATCCTACCCAGAGTCATGATGAGTTGGAATTGACCTAGAGCCCGTGGGGGTATCTATACATTACATTCACAGAAACCCCACTCACCACCCACTGCCTTTGGGTTAGTTCCATCTCACAGCAATTCTCGAGAACAGGGAGGGAGAACTCCCTGGGTTTCCTGAGGCTATTACTCATTACAGGAGCGTTCAGTTAAAGGTTTCTGATATTTTTATATATGTTTGAATACTTTATTCTTTGAACACTTTAGCTTTGGTTTATACAAGCAAGAATTTTGGTATAATTATTAGACTCAACGAATAGACATTTTTAGGAATTAATAAATTCATTTCTTCTGACTTTTAGTAAGAGAGAACTTCAAAAATTTAGGAAAAATGAATTAAAAGATAATATAATTTTTGAAGCGCCTTGTGTGTGTGGTTAATTAATGAATGATTTAGCTAATATATTTTAAATTAAAGTCATTTAAAGAAAGGTCTTCAGTCATGCGCTTCTATTGTTAATTATTTATTAATGTATTTCATAGTATTTTAACCCTATACCAATATTTTATAAGTTTTCAGACATAATAGAGTCATATCAAAAGCTGTAGCCTTTTATGTTATATTGCTGTAGAAATTAAAACTTGGCGGTGCTTCAATTATTCATCAAAAAGTTACACTTAACTTCCAGGAACTTTTAATGTCTTGGAATAGCTTGTTGAACACACATAAAGTAAACACTTTTAAAGCTAGCAAAGAGGTATTTTATTTAAGAGTTGAGACAAAACTTACTTTAGCCTTTGGAATTTTTTTTTGGGGGGGGGGTGTATCTAATATTAGAATTAAAAATTATAAATGAGCAGAGCTACAAAAGGTAGCTTAACAAATTGACAAGTACTGGTCTGTGTTTACCTTTATTAATTATATCAATTAGCAATTTGTTTCTTTTCTTGACTTATTGGGTATTCATTTCTCTTTACTTTTTTTCTTCTAGGACAAAATGTTTCACTTTTGGGTAAATACGTTTTTCATACCAGGACCAGAGGAAACCTCAGAAAAAGTAGAAAATGGAAGTGTATGTGATCAAGAAATTGATAGTATTTGCAGTATAGAGCGTGCAGATAATGACAAGGAATATCTAGTACTTACTTTAACAAAAAATGATCTTGACAAGGCAAATAAAGACAAAGCCAACCGATACTTTTCTCCAAATTTTAAGGTCAGTTAATATTTGGGGGAGATGGTAATTATATGTGTGTATGTTACGTTTTATTTTAGGCCTATAGCTATGGTCTAAATTAATTTGCAAAAACATCACATAGGTTCTACTAAAACAAATAATAATATACTATTTATTTAAAGTAATGATAATGTATTATTTAGAAGCAAAGTATACAATAGTAATTTTTAAATTTCTAATTAAATATTAAAATGTGTGCAGAGGCAAAAAAAATAAACAGTGTGGTAGGAGGAGAATTACTTAGTGAGTGAAATCTGAAATGGGAATGGAGAAAGTGTTGAAAGTTCCATTACCTTTGGGAAATTATTGATGGTGAAATGTTTTCCCTTCTCTATTCTTGTCTCCCTCTCCAGCTCATTCTCAATTGCCTAGAGTAATCACCTCCTTCCCAGCCCCCCCCCATTTAAAAATATATGCAGAAAGCCAATCCAAATTCACTGCCATTGAGTCAATTTTGATCATAAAGCAGACAGTCTGATTCCTCCTGTAAGGTGGAGTTGGGTTTTGAATGACCTATCTTGCATTTAACAGCCCAGTGCCGCCAGTAATTCCTTTGGTTTCACAGCCTGTATTTGATTAAGAAAGTCCCTATCCTTAATTTGTTGAGTCTTTTGTCATGAGTTAACATTGATTAGATGTTGTCTAGTCCATCTAGTGAGTGATAAGATCTGTATTTCTTTTTCACTCTTGACAGTTGTGTAAACTACATTTATTGATTTTATATATATGTATATATATAAAAATATAAAATGTTGTATTGGGGTAAAAGTTTACAAAATAGGTTAGGTTTCCATTCAACAATCTGTGCACTTATTATTCAGGGTGCAGTAATTGATTTTTGAATGTTGAATCAGCCTAGAACTTCTGAGCTGGGGAGACTGTCAGTTTTGTTGACATCTTCAGGTAACCGGGGCACTATGGTGGCAAATGTCAGGATAAGTATTTGACTAGGTCATTCATTCAAATCTTTACGAGAAAATTAAGACCGGTTACTTCTGTAAGGATTTACAACCTTAACGCCCTTTGGGTTGATTGGCACTGAGATTAAATTTGCTGTTTTTCAGTCAAGAAACCAGATCTTTATTTTCTAGGCTTTTTTCTTCCTCTTTACGTGTTAAATTTTAGTAATTTCTATGCCCACTTAGGATTTTCTCTTCTTTCCAATATGGTAATACACTGATTTTATGTCTTTATTTGTAGTGTAAGAATTTACATCTATAGTTCAGTGATATTGGTCATATTTTTCATAATGTTTCTAAACATTCTTTTTATTTTAGATTTAGTGGTTTTAATGCTGGTTGTCTTCCCTGCCCTCTCCCTTATCTTCACTTAATCTCTCCTGGGGGGGGGGGGGGGGGGGCGGGCAGGGGGCCCACTGCATCACTGCCCTGGTGGGAATAGGAAGCCCAGCCTTGCTCCTGGAGAGCTGCTACTGGATTTGAACCATCAACCCTGTGGGCCACAGTCCCGCACACAACCACTGCACCACCGGGGCTTAGCTTCTCTCTTTTTTTTATAGTTTTTTGTTTGTTTTTTTTAAGACATAAGAAGACTAAGGTCATGCCCATGGCCTACTTTAACAGTCTGAATAAGCTCCCACATTTCAGCGGCTGTGGTCTGGCAGGTATAGACATCGCTTTTTTAAAAATAGTTTTATTGGCACACAATTCACCTATCATATAAGTCAATAGTATCTCAAGGAGAATTATGCAGTCATTACCCCAATCAATTTTAGAACATTTTTTCCCCACCCATCGTTAAATCTTTTAAAATGAGTTATATAATCACAGTCAGTTCTAGTATTACCTCCCCATTTCTGCATACTTCGTTTGCTCTACCAACTACTCAAAGGTTTAAGACTGGGAGTATTTCTTTAAATTTGTTAGTCTCTCTTTGGACTCATAATGTGGACTATCTAGATGCCTGTGCCATATACACTTGATAAGTCTTCTTTCCTTTTAAAAAATGTAAACATTATTTCATTCTGTCTAGGGGCAAATTTATACAAATTAAATCTTCATTAACAGTTTTCTACAGAAACTATTCTGTGCTATGGGTCACAGTTTTGACAATGTATATCCGGCTCATTCTGTCTGAATGAGTATTCTCAGTACTGTTGTTTACTTCCCCCTCTCCCACCTTTTCAGATGAAGTTGTGGTTCATTTAGATTATTAGTCCTGTAGACCTGCTTCATTGTTGGGTCTTGGATTTCTCTCATTCTCTTTTGCTTCAGATGAGTTGAATCTTAGATGGCCACGCTTAACTGTTCAAGACTTTAGACAGTACTCACAACATTGCCCTCAAGAGTAGATTTGATTTAAAAGTAGATTTAAAGACCTTGTGTTTTTTTGTCTCAACCTACAAGGATATATATAGTTGAACACAAGCTGATCTCCTATATCAACTCCACCACATTCTTTCCTTTCATCTTGAATTTCAGCCGTACTGGTCTTCCTATTGAGCTTCAGAAATGCTTGCTCTGCCATGTATCTCTGTACCCCCTCAGCCTTTCTCCTGGCCTTCACATGCCTCACTTGCTGTTTCAGTCTTCAATTTCATCTTCTCAAACACCTCTCCTACCTTTTAATTTCATGGTGATTATGCTTTGAGCTGCAACCCCAAAAGGGCAGCAGTTTGAAACCACCAACCCCTCCTCAAAAGAAAGACAAGTCTGCTTCCTTAAAGAGCTAAAGTCTTGGGAACTTATGGGGCAGTTCTAACCTAGTCCTATGGAGTCACTATGAGTTGCCATTGATTGAATGGCAGTTTGATTTTGGGGGGTGAAGTAAATGCATTTTATATTTATACACAAGATATGCATAGGATAAATGCATTACGATCTTCCTCCTGCCCATTTTCTTGTATCATTTCTTTTTTAGCTATAGTTTATAATTAAAAGAATGAAGTCTGTGTGGTGCAGAATTAGTGTTACCCAAAAGATTAGAGGTGAAATCCACCCATAAGTATCTTGGAACATAGAACTGGTGGTCTAAATTAAATGTTAAGAAATTAGCCATTGTATATGCTGTAGATCACAGTTCCACTCTGACACATGTAGGAGTATCAGGAATGGAAATAGAATTATTTCATTGTTTAAATAAAAATAGATGTACTATTAGATGCATTTAGAACTTAAAGTTCTTTTAAGTTATTAGAAATCACTTAGAATCCAAGGGTTTTATTACTTTTCTCTACATCTGCATTTGCACGAACCACAGAATCTTAATTTTTAATAGCCTTTTTCTATTGTTAAATGGTCTATGAAAATATTTGTATAAATATGAGAAAGTGTGCATATAAATATTTAAGAAGCATTTCTATAGAATATATTTAGAAAAATGGTTCAATAGTTTTTAACCTATGTAATTCATCGATTATGCTATACAACCGTACCACTATTCTTTTTCAAGTGGTTTTCCTATAAATAACATTCAATACCTCCAAACAATGACTCCTCATCTCCCCTTTCCGCCCTGATAACCATTAATAAGCTTTGGCCTATAGCTATTTGCCTACTCTATATACGTGAGATTGGATCGTATTTGTCTTCTGTGATGGTTGGATTTCACTCAATATGTTTTCCAAGGTTCACCCATGTTATAGCATGTATTAGGACTTTATTTTCATTATGGTTGAGTAATATCTGACTGTCATTTATTCTTCTGATGAATATTTAGGTTGCTTTTAACCCTTAGCTGTGTAGAACAATGCTGCAATGAACACTGGAATGCAGATAGCTATTTGCATTCCTGCTTTTCGTTCTTTAGGTTATGTACCTAGGTATGGAATTGTTGGGTCATATAGCATGTTGCTTTCTGTTTCTTGCTAAGAAATACCCAAACTCTCCTACAGCAGCTTACTGTTTTGCATTCCAGCAGTGAAAAAGATACCTGATTTGAATGAGGAGGAATCTAATAGTGCTTCTTATTTGCATCTCCTTATTAACCAGTGCAGTTGGAATTTGATCAAACATATGAAAATGCATTGATAAATACTAGGGATTCAAATACAAAAGTTGGAAACAAAGGATAAGTAGATGGAAACTATGAGTGAGATGACATATATAAAGCTAGATTTCACATGATAGAATTTTATAAAACCAATGACTTTCATTTCAAATAAATGACAGCTACACCCTTGGACCTTTTGTCATGCAGTATACACAAGAATGAAATTGTCTACATCTTTGGAACGGGAAGATGGAGAAGCTCAATTACCGGTCAGAACTAGCCAAGGGCAAACTGTGAAACAGACTTATTTGCAAGTTGTAGTTACAAGTCCACGATCTCAGTGTTCTAGCTTGCATATTTCCCACCTGAATTTAGAGATCATCTCAAGAGCAGATTTGATGCATAAGCTAGCGATGAAAGATGTACATAAAGATGGAGTGACACTGTGGTTACAACAAGGGGCTAACACAAACTATTATGTGGATGACACTGGACTGGGCAGTATTTAATTTTTTTATTTCAAGACACTTTGAGTTTGTAATCAAGTTGAGGTTACCTAACAACAGCAACAACTACCGCCCACACAGGAGCAAATTAAGGTCCTTGAGTAACTGTGTAGACCACTGTGTGTAAGCTTTCCTCTCTTCCTTTCAGGTAAAGGTTTTAAGGCTTGATGTGAGCCTAAAAGCCTTTGTTAATCAGTCTTATGTATATGATACTGTACAGTACTTTTTATAGAGTCATTTGATTCAGAAAGCATTTTGAGTTTCTGGCAGATATTAAGTGAAACAATCCTAGATCTTAAAACATTTGTTAAAATGAATTTTTTATTGAACAATTATATTATGAACTACTAATGATCTTGAGTTTCTGCTTTCTTTTGTAGCATTATTTAGAGTGGTTGCAGCTTGTTCATTTTAAAAACAATACATTAAAATGTCAGTTATTGACTCAGTATATAAGAAGAAAGAAAATATAGGGATTTTAATTTAAAGAGGGTCACCTAAAATGCAGTTGCCTTTTAAAGGTCATGTTTGCTATTGTCCTTAAAGGAATTGTTAAAAATGTTTATTTTTCTAAGAAATTTAAGATTTGGCAGATGTTTCATTTTATCTCTTCTGTTTTTTTTTTCCCCCCAAGGTGAAGCTGTACTTCACAAAAACCGTAGAGGAGCCATCAAATCCGGAGGCTAGCAGTTCAACTTCTGTAACGCCAGATGTTAGTGACAATGAACCTGATCATTATAGATATTCTGACACCACTGACTCTGATCCAGAGAATGAACCTTTTGATGAGGATCAGCATACACAAATTACAAAAGTCTGATTTTTTTTTTATCAAGAGGGATAAAACACCATAAAAAACAAACTTGAATAAACTGAAAATGGACTTTTTTTTTTTAATGGCAATAGGACATGTGACAGATTCCCAGTTTATAGGAACAGTTCTCTTTTCCTGACCAATCTTGTTTTACCCTATAAATCCACAGGGTTTTGACATTTGTTGTCCAGTTGAAAAAAAGATTGTGTAGCTGTGTCATGTATATACCTTTTTGTGTCAAAAAGACATTTAAAATTCAATTAGGATAAATAAAGATGGCACTTTCCCATTTGTTCCAATTTTATAAAAAATGGAGACAGACTGATGTGTATACCTAGGAATTATTCCTTGTGTGTTCTGTCACCAACTAACGTGGCTAAAGAGCTTTTTGTGATACACAGGTTCACATCCTACCCCTTTGCACTTGTGGCAACAGATAAGTTTGCAGTTGGCTAAGAGAAGTTTTAAAGGGTTTTGCTACATTCTAATGCATGTATTTGGGTTAGGGGGATGGAAGGGATGCTCAGAAAGGAATATAGTTTATGCTGGATTCTGGACCATAAACCATCTCCAGCTATTTACATGCACCTTTCTTTAGCATGCTGCAGTTATTAATCTGGACGTTTAAGGAACTGGCCGCTGTCACTGCTTGTTGTTTGTGCATTTTATTATTATTTTTTAAAGCATATTGGTGCTAGAAAAGGCAGCTAGAGGGAGTGAATTTGTATTGGGGTACAGGAATGAACCTTTTGCAACATCCACAAATGAAGGGATATAAAAATGTTGTCCTAAATAAATAAGAAACACAGCAACAATGACTTAACCATATAAATGTGGAGGCTATCAACGAAGAATGGGCTTGAAACATTATAAAAATTGACAATGATTTATTAAATATATTTTCTCAATTGTAATGACTGCTCCATCTCCTGTGTAACCAAGGCCAGTGCTGAAAGTCAGATGCTATTAGTATACCCACATCAGTCAACAACTTAACACTTATTTTACTAGTTTTCAATCATATACCTGCTGTGGATGCTTCATGTGCTGCCTGCAAGCTTCTGTGTTCTCATTAAATATAAAATAGTTTATAATGCTGCACAGGACATTTCAATTTGACATTCTACAGTAAGCGTTGTTTTGTTTTGTTTTCTTAAAAGATTTATGATGCACTTATTCAATCCAGTAGCTGTCAGCTGTTTCACCCTTTGACCTTACACATTCTATTACAATGAGTTTTGCAGTTTTGCACATTTTTTTTAAATGTCATTAACTGTTAGGGAATTTTACTTGAATACTGCTTAATACTTACAATGTTTATGTTTTAAAAAGGACATTATTTGTGTTAAAAGAAATTACAGCTGCAGTAAATTTTTAGCACTGCACAAATATAAGGCATTTATTTTTTAGTAGAAATTGCCCCAGATATGCTTTATCAATTCGCTATTGAAATAATAGATTTTTTAAAATGACATGCAGTGTTGGATCATTTCTTCATAGTGCTAGCATTGGGACTAGGGCTTTAATTTCACTATTTAAATGTCATATATTTGATATGCCCAGACTGCTTATGATTTTTTTGCAGATTACAACTACTTTTGTAAAGCTAATGTGAAGATACTCTTAAAAAGGATTCTCCCCCCCACCATCCCCACCCCTTTACCCACCTCCCCTTGAAATTTGGTGTCTTTCAAATTATACCATGGCACGTTTGGATATTCAACCATTATGTCTCAATGGTGTAAAATCCCAATAATTTATTGGTGCTGAAATTGTTCATTAGCTGTGGTCTGACTTAGTTAATTTACAAATACATATTGCATAGGATTTACTAGAGCAGCTTAAATCAAGTTCAATGGTAAATAGATTAGACAGAATTTCATCTAAAATATTCTTAGTGCATAATGTTGATATGTTTACCATACCTCATCAGTTTCTCTCAAGAAATAAAATTTTTAAATTTTTAACAAAATTCTTAGGATTTACACATTTGTATTTCAACATTGATATATAGAGTATTGATTGACTGCTCTTTAGCTGGTAAAGTTAAAGCTACTCCTAAGACCTTACCATTGAAGTTTTTTGCCACCTTATATAAAAATGAAAAATTGTTGACATTTATTCTGTTTTGAAAATAGTCATTAATACTGTTCTTTGTTCCAATTTTGGACACAGCATATTAAAACATGTATTGTTCGAATACGTAACATTGAGGGCCAGGTCATAAACAATGACATTATAAGGGGCTTTTGCACTGTTATTATTTTTCCTTTGGAATGTGAAGGTCTGAATGAGGGTTTTGATTTTGAATGTTTCAATGTTTTTGAGAAGCCTTGCTTACATTTTATGGTGTAGTCATTGGAAATGGAAAAATGGCATTATATATTATATATATAAATATATATTATACATACTCTCCTATACTTTATTTCAGTTACCATCCCCATAGAATTTGACAAGAATTGCTACGACTGAAAGGTTTTTGAGTCCTAATTAAGATTTATTTATGACAGTATTCACAATTAGCCTCAATTGCATTCTGTAGGTTATCTCTGAGTTCCAGGACTGTTTTCTTAGACTTTTTAGATGTGCAGCAGCTTACCTGTCTGAAGTTACTTGAAGGCATCACATTTTGAGAAAGCTTACTCTTGGGCCCTGTACCATCCTAAGTCCTCTGTAACTCCTCTTGAACATTTTTGCCATAATTTTTAAGGGGTAGTTGAGTAAAAAGCATCACCATTCTTTGCTGTGGCACAGGTTATAAACTTAAGTGGAGTTTACCGGCAGCATCAAATGTTTCAGCTTTAAAAAAAAATTAAAGTAGGGTACAAGTTACATGTTTAGTTCTAGAAAATTTGTGCAATATGTTCATAACGATGGCTGTGGTTGCCACAAAGTGCCTCGTTTACCTTTAAATACTGTTAATGTGTCATGCATGCAGATGGAAGGGGTGGAACTGTGCACTAAAGTGGGGGCTTTCACTGCAGTGTGTGGCAGAGTTGCCTTCTACCCTGCCAGTTCAAAAATTCAATCTGTTTTCATATAGACTATATATACTAAAAATTTTCAGTCTGTTAAACAGCCTTACTCTGATTCAGCCTTTTCAGATAATCTTGTGCTGTGCAGCAGTGGCTCTGTGTGTAAATGCTATGCACTGAGGATATCCCCTCCCCAAAACAACAACAACAAAAAAACAAACAAAAAAAGAAACCCCAACAATATGATGTGTACAGGATAATGCCTCATACCAATCAGATGTCCATTTGTTACTGTGTTTGTTAACAGCCCTTTATCTCTTAGTGTTATAAACTCCACTTAAAACTGATTAAAGTCTCATTCTTGTCATTGTGTGGGTGTTTTATTAAATGAGAGTATTTATAATTCAATTGCTTAAATTCATTGAAATTTTAAATAATGGCAGCTAAATGTGATTAAGGTCTATTGTAAGTTTTTTGTTTTGGTTTGTTTTGTTTCTCCCTGCTCTCCTCCAAAGCCTACCTTTATAAACAAGCATGGACCTTTGTCAGCTTGGGAGTGGCATATCATTCTGCTCACTCATGGCAGAGAAGCACTGCTAGGGCCTCAGTCATCACTTCATAGATTGATTCTAGCACATTGAATAACATTCTCATGTCCCCCAAGATTAAAGATTCTTGGGAAAATTGCATATTTTCCTTTCAAGCTATGTCTGAAGATAATGCCCCTGAATAGATGATACTTAAGATATCAATTTTGTTGGTTTCTCTCCTTTATGAATTCTATGCTTTGCCGTCAACGTGTGAAAACCTTCATCTGCTCAGTTTGACTTGTGCCACTATGAAGTTTGACGTTACAGAATAGTCTAAAAGGATCTTGTGTACTTGAATTTAGCCTCTTTATTTTTAATAATTATTAAAGGTTATTCAGCAAGTATAGATATGTAATGAGTATAAGTATAGCTTAAAATACATAGACCATTTATATAACTTTAAGTTTAATTTTTTCCATGTGACTTTAAAAGTAAATGTGAGGGCTGAGCCCCGGTGGCGTAGTGGTTGTGCGCGGGGCTGGGCCTCCTACTCCCACCACCGGAGAGCAGTGATATCCCCCACCCCCCCCAAAAAAAGTAAATGTGAATAATGTATCAGATACAGAAGTATGAAATCGCTATGTGTGTATGTGTACACACTTTTTTAAGCACCTTAAGTATAACTACGGAAAGATTTACTGGAGTCCAAAGTCATTTTGATTTAGAAGAAGACATTGTGGCCATACCTGAAAAAATAGGGACTTTACTGCTCAGTTTGCCCTTCTGTGCTGTTATCACTACACTATAATTTAAACTGACTAGGTTCATTGAATGCCATCACCATTTCCATTGAGAATTTACAAATCACCAGTCTTTAACATGCAGGCTTCCAAAGGCTTTCGAAAAATCAAGACCCTTAAATCTAGTAAACTTCATTGCTGCAGACAATGAAACTGTTGGTTTTGTTAAAGATTTTGTGAGATGATTAGCCACTCATCTGAAGCAGTCTAAATGGACTCACACTAAGTGGATTAGTAGTGCTGTTGCTAATTTAGAGAGAAGTGTTTGTCAATGGGAAAAAAATAAATAATTAGTTCAAACTGGTGTAGAGATAAGTGTGTATCCTGAAACTGGCAAGCAAAATAGTGGAGAAAAAAATATTTTAAAAAGGTAACAGAATTTTGCAACTCCAAGAAGCCTAATGACTAAGATGCTGTCAGTTTTTTCTATTTTTAGAGGAAGCACTTTATGGTTCTTGGTGTTTCCCCAATTTCCACGGATTCATATTTTTAACTATCAGAATATAGGTAGTCACTTGGATAATTCATGTTGCTTGGGAGTTTTAAATGTTAAATGGACAGGAAAAGACAACTCTCTTTATAGTAGTGCTCATATGTTTGTTTTGTTTTGTTTTTGGACATCACTGTCTCTGGTGGTCGTGGGTGTTACCCAGTGCTGCTCTTGAGAGCCGCCACTGGATTTGAACCACTAAGCCCGTGGGCCACACTCCTGCACTCAACCGTTTACGCCACCAGGGCTCAGCGCCCATATGTTCTTAAGTTCGCTATTTTGAAGAAGTTTCCCTTAAATGAGACAGAAATCATCATCCTGCTACCTCGGAGCATAGCCATTAGTGCTTTAGTGATTCAACAATCATTTTTCCTCTGTATATTCATGTATATCTTCTCCCTTAAAAAATGGACTTTATAGTGTACGTACTCTAGGCCATTACTATTTTATGAATTTGTGAAATGACATCAGATAACTTAAAGTGACCTGGTTATTTTTTTCTCTACAGAGATTCAGGTTTGTGCAAAATTTGAGAGCCCAATTCATCAATTAAATGTTGTCATCAGGATGACATGTCTTAAGGAATAAGACAGTTACATTTATTTAATAAAAAGATTAACATTGTAGATACTTCAAAGATAAACTTGTGTTCTGAAATTATGTTACATAGGGGAAAATATGTATGTAGCAAATTATTAGGTTGGAGAAGGATGAGTTTTTGTAGTTTTTATAGTTCCCAACAGTTGCTCAAGTTAGAACTGTTTATTGGATGAAAACGGACTAACTCTTGAAAAACTTTGTTTGTTTTTTAAAAGCTAATACTGTTTTATTCTTTGTTCTCAGCCACGCTTATGTGACTTCCATCACACCAGAACCTTGATGTTTCATTAAAATTGTTTATAGTTAATCTTCAGCTCTGACACTTAAGATGCTTAGTCTTAATACGGGACTATAAAAAGGAAACCAGGTGGTGTGGTGGTTACATGTTGGACTGCTGACTGCAAGGAAGAAGGCCTTGCACTGGAGGAAGAAACGCAATTCTTTTCAGTCTCAGAAACCCCCTGGGCAGGCAGTTCCACCCTGTGCTCTAGTATATCAATGAATTGGAATCAACTCGATGGCACTGTTTTGAATTTTTTAATGCAATGTACAACACTTTGAAAGCTTGAAATTTTTTATGAGAAATCTAAAGGCAGTATATATCTTACAAACCAATATATTGGTATTTTAAAAACATTTTTACATGTATGTGTGAAGTTAACTGCCATCTTTGAACATTTAAAATAACAATTTTAAGATAAAGCATCTTTTTGATCAAGTGTTTATCAAGGATTTATACTTCAGGTTTTAAAATTACAAATTTCTCCCATTTGCACGTGTAATTCTCACTCGATCTTAAAATGGTTAGAGGATCTTTCATGTGGAATGAAGCAAAGCTTATAGTCATGGCTGCATCTCAGTTTGCTAAATGTCGACTGCAATGAATTTCTTAGCATATGTAGTCTTCAGTAGCCTACTGCTTATAGGCTGTTATTTATGAGCACCTTTAGGATTTTCTGCTTTCTCTGTATAGGTGTTTAAAAGACCAGGTTTACAAGTGTCTTCTCCCTCTCCCCTCATATCTGCCAAGTTTCCACTGTCTCCAGTGAGCTGCCCTCATGCCCCAAATCATAGTTAATGAGTGTGTGTCTGTCTTTGGTAGTGGTCGTCAGAGGAGTGGATTTGACTTTGGAAATGCCATCCACCAGTTCCAGATATCAAGTAGTTTGATTTAGGTAAAAATTTAATAGTTCATTATAATGGAAATAGTGTTGACTCTGGATGATCTTTGTCATACAGTCTTGAGCCTTGGAGACTAAAGAATTTTTTAGTATCCTGATGTGTGCATTAATAAGTGATTTTGAAAGTTTGCATTAAGCCCAATAGGGGGTACCAGAAATGTTTATATCAAGTTCCATTTGGCCACTGTTGGACACAAGAATGCCTTCTATGTAGAGTATTTTTTCTTTAAAAAATTAAAAAGCTTAATTATTTTGAATATTTGGTTTCAAATTATTTGTTCACTTATATATGTAGTGCTTGCTCTATAAGTGTTTGGAATACAGGCAACCCTTGGATTACAAGCAAAATATGTTTCAAAGTAATGTCTTTTAAATAGAATTTATAGGTAAGTTAGAACAGGTGCCCGTGGCTCTTAGTGAAAATACCTGTGAGGCAAGAAAAGGCTTGAACAAGCCTTGTTAAGGACCTCAATAGTGCACAGGCAGCAAGTGATGGTAACTGATGCAGAGTTGGGGTGTAGTAAGGTTTGGTTCAGATGTTTTCAAAGGACAAGTTTACAAAACAGTACAGGACAAATATGCGTTATCCCTAAGTCAGATGTTAATAACCCAGGATACTGTACATTATTGATCAAACACAGACCCTACCCTTCCCTTTGGAGTTTGGTAGGATAGGCAGATTTTACTGTAATAATAGTTACTGATTGATTCAGCCTGTAAAGTACATGACACCTGTGATAGAGTATCCCCAACCATTCCATATGCTTCCCCAAATGTTCACCTTGCTGGAGTTAGTTGGAGCCAGATGACGAGGAGAATAAAATATTCCTGAGTAAGGAAAGTGAAAAATGTACTCTGCGGGATCATTCCATTTTTCCTGCACCACAGAAACCAAGATGTGAAATGTTCCAGATAGCGCTTCTCTGTCAGCCTTGATCCTGAACGAGGATATGGAGCACACTTTCTTCAAGTCTAACTGCTACACCTACTTCCACACTGAAGCCCCTTTCTCACATTGAATTTGTTAAACATTCACATGAGCCAGAAGTAATTTTTCATTATGTTATTTATACTCATTGTGTTACCTGTTACCACAGTCAAGAATGGGAAGTTAAAAACAATGCAAGCTAGAAAAAGCATCTTCAATTAAACAATGCAAATAGTTATTGAGCACCTGGGTAGTGTTAGGCATTGCTTGCTTGTTTGGTGGGCAAATGAGCGAACAGCAGAGCCTTACCTCTGAGGGCTTACAAGGTCAAACCTCCCAGTTGTAGGACGAAGTAGACATCATTTAATGTATTTAAACTGTCTTGGAAGAAGACCCAGACCATTTTTTTCTAATAAAGTTATAGTGAAATAAGATCACCACGAACTGATTTACTGAGATGAAGTCTTGGCTAGTAGACACGACACTCATAAGCAACTCCAGTCTTGAGAAAATGTAAGCATAGTTCTGTCTCAGAGGACTTCATGCCACTTACCTGCTATTCATAGAAATTCTATGACACACAGCTCATCTATGATACTGAAATAAGCACAGGAAGACAACCAAAGGCCAAGCTCAAACTATGACTGGAAGCGTGGTAGGAAAAGAGTAAACACTCTTGAGCATGTAATATGGGTGATCTGTAGTAAGCATTTTACATGCCTTAGGCGTCTCTCAATGTACGTAGGCATTTTATGCAGAGACTGGAGATCAGAGTATTTCAATTGCACAGGTATCACAACTTGAAATTGGGAACTCATTCAAACCCAGATTTGTGGACCAGAGAGCACAAATAGGACAGAGGTGTTAAGGGGTCCCTCTGAACTATCAGTTCCATAAATTCAGGGCTGATCGCTAAGCAGGGTGTACAAGGCAGACCCAAAAAAGATTCCAGAGCTTTGATAACAATTTAGACCATGCAGCATGTAGAACAAACAAGCATAGGAACATTTAAAAACAAAACAACTGTATATTAGATCTACAGATGACACTGTCACGGGAACGAAGGTTAACTATGTTCATTGCTGCAATAAACGTGTGAGGGTACTTCAAAAGTTTTGAAAAAAATGGAAGTTAAATTTGTTTTTGTTTTTTTGGAGGGGGCATCACTGCCCTCTGGTGGGAGTGGGAGACCCAGCCTTGCTCCTGGAGAACTGCTGCTGCATTTGAAGTGCCAAGCCAGTGGGCCGCAGTCCCGCACTCAACCACTACACGACTGGGGCTCAGCCCGCCCGGAAGTTAAATTTTTTTAAAAATCTGAACATAAACCAACAATTTAATTAATGATGATCCACTAGTCATTTGTGATCAGAGCAGATCAATCTGATCAATCTGCCATGGAGTCAATGCTGACATAGTAATCTTAAAGGGTAGAATTGCCCTTGGATTTCCTAATTGCAAGGGAGTCAAAAGTTAGTCTGTCTTCCTCAGAAGAGGTGGTGGTCTCAAACTGCCAACCTTCCACATTGAAATCCAACTCATGGACATCTAATTTCTGAGGGCCCTGGGAATTTATCCATGTCAGTGCAGTTTTGGTTTTTTGTTTTTACAGTATTAACTGAAGAAGGTGGGCCCCTTTAAAAATTGCTTAAGTTTAGGAAATAAAAGAAGGGGACAAATCAGCTGTTTAAGGTGGATGCATAATGATTTTCATTCAACCTCTCACAAAATTGCCCTTGTTTGATGAGAGGAGTGAGCAAGAGTGATGTGCTGGAGAAGGACTCTGGTGAATCTTCCCTGTTTTGTTTGTTTGTTTGTTTTTGATAAAACTTTGGCAATCTTTCTCAAAATACTCAAAAATACTATTCTTTGATCCTGCAGAGAGCCAACCAGGAAAAGGTCTTGAACATTCAAAATAAAGCTGTTGCTATACCCTTTGCTCTTGCCTGGTCAGCTTTTGCTGTTGGTATTGACACTTGGAAGCCAGCTTTGTCTGTAGGATCATATTGATAAAGCCTTATTTTATTTTCTGTTATAATTATTCCAAGTTGTGCTTCAGGATATAGACACCTCTTTTTCAAAATTTCCATGGAAAGCTCTGCTCTTGTCTGCAGCGGATCTGAGTGCAAGAGTTTGACACCCATTGAGTGGAAAATTTGCTCAACTTTAATTTTCCAGTCAGAATTATGTGAGCTGAACCAATTGAGATGCCTGGTGCTTATTTTTGTTCCTGTTACTCGTTCTTTTTCATTTAGGGGATGAAATGAATGAACAATTTCCTTGAAAGTGCGTGTTTGCTGTGCCATTACGGGTTTTATCTCCAAAGTTTCCTGATTTCTTCTTAAAACAAGGTAGCCATTTGTAAGCCTCAGATTTCTTGGGTCACTGTCCCCACGATCTTTCATAAACCATCATTGATTTTACCATTCTTCCACCTAAACTTCACTATAAATTTGATGTTTGCTCCTGCTGCAATTTTAGCAGCTGATTTTGTGCTGATGGAGACTCTTTTCAAACTGATGTGTCATCCTTAATAGTCCCTCAAATTAGACCCTGTTCAGGTATATTATAATATGTTCAAGTTTATCTTATTGCAAAAAAATTGAAAACATATTTTTTCACAAATATTTAGACCCTTCCTGTGTCTATATGTGAACTTTTAAATTTTGTATTTTCCAAATAATGGTAACAGGACCCACAGACTATATAACACAATATCCACACTTACTTAAGAAGGGTCAGAAAAATATGATCAATTCTTAAGACATTCTAGCAGTACTAACCTTGAGATAGCCCAGATACTGGAATTATCTACTGTGGAGCTGCTCCAACTGCTCCATGAATTAAAGGTGAACAGACTGCAAATGAGTGGGAAGATGGAAGTTCTCAGCAGAGAAATAGATAAAAATCAGCGTGTGAAATTTCATAGCCATACAATATCTGAAGTAAAAACAAACTTCTAAATGGGCAGTAGAGGAATGGAAATGAGAGTGGAAAGAGTAAGCTTGGTGAATTGTTATGTATCACAAAACTTGCAAAAGCTGCAATCTGTGTAAGGAAGCAACTATTTTTTCTGCTAAAAAGAATAATAGGAAAATGGGAGGACTGCACCGTGTCAAGGGTGGAAATTTAAGGAGACCTGCAAAATGTGGCACTCACTGCCATGGATTCCATGACAAGTGCTGGTTCACAGAGACTCCCTGTGGATGCTGAGGCTGGTGGTTGTGGTTCTCAGGGGGGAATCTCAGCCCAACAAGTAACAATTACCTGCTCTTACATGAAAGGTCCATAGAATTCCAGCACACAAGTTTCTCTGAATATGCAGTTTCAGACGATGGTTTCAAACTCTTAAAGTAAAAGAGGAAGAGCAAAATGTATCTTTGTAATAGCTTCGGGGGGGCCTCGCCTTTATTTAAAATAAAGCCTTCACATGACTAACACATATACCTTCACATTAGTTAGATTTAGTCTATTCTTATGGTATGACAAATCATTCTTGAATAAGTATTTGAATCAAGTGATTTTGGTTTTCAGTAAGCATGCTGCATTGTATTTAAGAGAGCATATATATATATATATACATACATAAACACAATATTTTTTAAAGTACTAATAGCAATCATGGTCATCTAATCTTTTGATTACCAAAGGCTCCTTTTCACTTTTTTGTAATGGCTGCCTTATATAATAGTAATCGAAGTACATTTTTTGGCCCCTTCACATGTATATGAAACGTTCCTGCTGTAAATCAATTATGGTACCTCAAGTAAGTGATGAGCATGATCAATGGTCCAACCATCATAATTTTGAGGATTTTCTATTATAGCACTATGCAGGATTTATACAGTCAAAAACAAAACAAAAAGACATCATAAATGCTTTATCTTTGACTTACAGTACCAAGGTGATATATGCTTCCCCCCAAAAAAAACAAATTCTGACTGATTCCATTGTTATTTTGTTTTGTTTTTTTGTGTGCGTGTGTGTGCATTTTTGCGTGGGCATCACTGCCCACAGTGATCACTGCCCACAAGGCTAGGAGGGCCAGCCTTGCTCCTGGAGAGCTGCTGTTGGATTTGAACCGCCAAGCCAGTGGGCCAGATTCCTGCACTCAACCACGCTACCGGGGCTCAGCCCTCCATCAAGTTATATACACCACCACGACCCTTTGAAAAAAATCAGCATTTTTTGAAGCATAGCAGAATCATCACTAGATAATTGCCAAGCTCATCCTCAGAGTCAGTGTCTAGTCATGGCTTTGCTTGTTTTCTTCTTGCATATGTTAGCCTTTTAATTCAGCCTTTGCAATAGGGTCTTTTTCCAAATATAGAGCTTATTACAAAATGTCTTGTAAAAGCCTGCACCTGCTTTTATCATTTTTGTTATAGAAAAAAGTACACTGGTAATATCCATGTGTCTGTTATTTTATTGAAATATGTTGTGGCAGGTTTGGAGGAAAACATAGCTGGTCTTACATTTGGAGAAACAACTTTCTGATAAATCAAAATTTCAGGCTTTAGAATATCTCATATTGATTTATTGGTCACAGACTACTCTCAAATGGTAGTATAAATTGTTATAATGATAATTCTGGATTTAAGAGCTTAACAAGCATTGCCATTTAATTCTTGTTGCTGTTGTTTATTATTCTCAGCCCATTTTAACCCATAGTCACTCATGCATTATTATTACTACGAAGTAGACCTTCACAGGGTTTCACAGTTGTAAACTACCCTAAAGTGATTATTAGGCCTATTTTTTTAAGTGGCGGCTGGGTGCGTTAGAACTGCCAATGTCTTGGCTGGTAGCTGAGTGCTTAATCATGTATGCTACCCAAGGCCCTTTACACAACCATCTAAAGGTCGGAAGCACTATCAACTCCATTTTATGAACAAGAAACTGAGATACTGAAAGGGTCAATAGTTTGTGGAAAGATAAAAAACTAGTAAGTTGTAGATCCAGAATTTAAATCTAGCTCAATTTGATGACTAATTTCTGGGTCATTGACTACTGTGTAATAAACTTTTAATTCCTATTTTTTAAAAGCAAACCACCAACAATGAGCCTTGGTGGTGCATGAGTTTCAGTGCTCAGCTGCTGACCTAATGGTTGACCGAGCTGGCCAGTCTGTTTCTGAAAACAGGGCAGCTTTTATACTCTGTCCTGTGGGGTCACTGTGAGAATCAATTTGACAATGGAATCAACTTGACAGCAATGGGTTTTTGTTTTAAAAACTTAATGAGATCTTTTATTTTGTTGAAAACACAGGCTTTCAACAGCAATGCCTAAACCAGTGATGTCTACAGCAGTTTGCTTTTTTTGTTTCAGAACTCCATTATACTAGTAAAAGTTATTAAGTGCCTCAAAGAACTTTTACATGTGTGGATTGTAGCTATCGATGCTTACCATATTAGAAATGAAAAATGAGAAATAATGCTAATAATGCTAACATTTATAATGTAAATGTATTTTCCAAAGCAAAAAGTTTAATGAGTGTCTTTTTGTTTATCTATTTACTTACATTGCCCCTCCCCCCACTCCAAATCTGTTCATTGCTTGGATTAATAGAAAACAGCTGGATATTGTCCTTTTTCATTCTGCATTAGATCTGTTGTGATATGAAGTTTTCTTTTAGAATATAAAGAAAATATCCCAAACTCACTTCCATGAAGTTCATCCCGACTCACAACGACCCTCGATCGGGTTTCTGCGCCTGTAGCTCTTGACACGAGGAGACACTCATTGCTTCCCTCAGATGTGTCTGGGGGACAGGATTTGCTAACCTGTGCGGAGCAGCCCGCAGCACCACCAGGCTTCTCAAAGAAAATATATTCTCACACACATTCTAGCTTAAGTAAAAAGTTTTGCAACTACCTTCTAGTTCATACAAGCATGGATTTCCCCCAACAAAATGTGTTTACACGTGACTCTTCAATAGTGGGTGACCCCAGACAAGTTCTATCAGGAACACACTTGTCTTGGTTTTATTAGGGTGCCCCATCACAAGGAGAGGTCCTATCAAAACACTGACTTCTGTGAGCATCCACTGGGCCAGTTAACTTCAAGGGAGAGAGGTCAGCTCAGAAGGTTATGGGCACCGTTTTATAGGAGTACCAAAGAATAATGTTAGTTGATTTTCGCAAAAGACACAGGATGATCATGAGGGTTTATTAAGAAGAAGTTTAAAAGAGTTAAAAATTTCATCTACAAGACAAACCTCAGGAAATTTGCACTAAGAAATGTGTTCCTGATCACGACAATGCGTTTGCTCATTCTTTGAGGATAATTCAGCTGCCTCTGAGGATTTCTTTAGGAAACTTTACACCATCCACTCTACAGTCCTGATCTTGCTCCTGCAAAAATCTTTTTGTTCTTGAAAGCCAAATAAAAAGGAAACGGGGCCATGGTTTGAGTCCTTAACAGAGGCTCCAACTGCCGTTTTGATGTGGCGTGCACATATCCAAGAGTGCAAAATTGTTCAGGGCAGGGTTAGAGATGCAAACACCACCTCCGCACGGTATCAGATCCATGTGGAAGTTATGTTGTGAAACAAAAGTTTGACATTTTGAAATTGTTCTTAAGTAAAAGTTGCTATCACTTTATAGCAATGCAATTTCAATTACCTTTCTTCATAGGTAGTTAGAAAAGAGAAAATTACGAATATTTAAAAGTATATTCTAATATATACTACTCAAATCATTAGGTATTACTTCCTGAAGTTAATTGGAATATAAATTGGGATAACTTTCATAATATTTTAAAATATTGTTTCATTCCAATCCCCTGGTCAATTTCATTCTTTGAATGAATATTTTACCCCTGCATGGTTTTATAATATCATGTGTTGCTTTTTAGGAAACTTATGGTTCACAGATTCCCAAGGCCGACACATTTAATTATATAATCTCCACTTTGAAAAAAACCACATTTGTTCATATCACCATTGATTTCAGCAGAGAGGTCTCAATATTGGGAAGCTGTCTAGTTCATAGTGGTTGATTAAGGTTTTAAAGTTTTAAGTTTTGCTGAAAAGTTCAGTTTTATCACTGACAGCTACAATTGTCTATTGTTTTCTTGAAAGGGTCTTGGGATAATCACTTGTTTAAGAAGAACTTTGCAGCCTGAGATAGGAGAAAAGAGTTGTGACTTCAACTCATTGCCACCCTATATGACAGAGTAGAACTGCCTCGGAAGGTTTTCTGTGCCACGAATCTGTATGGAGCAGATTCCCAGATCTTTTCCTCCATAGAGCCAGGAATGATTTCAGACCAGCTTCTTGGGAGAAAAGACTGGCATTTTCTACTTCCTTAATGAGTCTCAGAAACTCCCAGGGTCAGTTCGACCCCATCCTATAGGATCGCTATGACCTAGCTTCTACTTGATGGCAGTGAGTTTGGCGTTTTTGTGTTTTTATTCATCGAGAAGGCTCAGATGAATTAATTCTCTCAGTGCTAAAGTTAAAGGATTGAAAATGGAATCTCAGAATTAATTTGGTAGTAAGCTATGGTATATGAGAAGAGGTGGTAGAGCATTTAGACAGAGAGGAATGGGAAAATGGCTTTACCTCTTCTGAGGCATGGTTTTTTAGGGAAAGACGGTCCGTGTTTAACTATGATTCCTAGAAAGTTACTATCACGTTCTGTAGCAGGTAGTTGAAGAACATGAGAAAGTAATTCAGTGACTCCCAAGTGTCAATTTTCATTTGTGATCACCGAGCACAGCACTTTGTACAGCATGCTTATTAAAATGCTTGAATAATGATGGCAATTGAATGATCATTTACTTTCTGTACTACAGTGCACAAATGACACGTCTCCTGTAACCCCGACATGCTGGGGCAATCTTACTGCACTCCTCTGACTCCCTCTCCCCCATTTCCTGGACCAGTGGTTGGCAAACTGTGACTCGAGAGCCATATTCAGCTCTTTCTGTATGGACAGGTAGCTCTGAAGTAAAATGGAAGAAGCAATTTAAAGGATAATATTCAGATAATGATGACTTCATTTGTGTGTAAAAATATATCTGTGACTCTTTAATAGTATTAAAAATTGTTTTCAGGGACAGAATTGGTTCTTCCATCTCAAGAGTTTGCTGAGTCAGCCCTAGAACCTGATTATGTTGTTTGGTCTATTTCTCCCGGCTCCTCTTTCCTCCCTTGGCACACCCCTTTTGCTACGACTGAAGAGATAAAAGCTGCTCTGAGTGTCTGGACTTCCTGTCATCAACCACCCAGGTCCGACTCCCTTTAATCTCAAAAGGGAAAAAAGCTGTACATCTTCTTGTGTATGGCTAATTCTTCTGTTTTGTTTCTATTCCGCCCACCACCACCCTGCTCCCGCCATGGACTAGGACTGTGTTCTATTACATTATAGTTTCTTGTTTTCATTTTTCTACCTTCTTCAGATCTCTCCTTAGAGTCTATAAGTATTCTCAAGTCCCTCCATCTTTTTTCCTTTCTAATAATAGGAGAAAGGAAATTAAGAGAGTAAACCTTCTCTCTCTTGCATACTATTTGTCCTTTCAGTTTGCAAGTTCAAAAACAAGCCTTATTTCTACTTTTTATCTCATTCATTTATTTCAAAATCCATGATATTTAGTTACAAATGTACATTAAACAAATCCTATGTAAAATAGTGTGTCGATTTGGAAATATCCATACCTCTTTAAGGAAGCTTTGATGACAAAATACGTGGTTACGTGTTGGGGCTGTTAACTGAAAGGTCAGCAGTTCAGGATCTCTAGTGGCTCCCCTGGAGAAAGATAAGGATCTGTTCTGCCGTAAAGGGTTACAGACTCATAAAGCCACCAGGGCAGGAGCAGGTCTACTCTGTCCTACAAGGTCACTGTATGTTGAAATTGACTTAATGGCAGTAGGTTTGAGTTTGGTTATTCCCTCATTAAATAATTAGCTGCATGTAAAAGTCAAATGATGTTTAGGTTTGTAGGATTTCAGAAACTTTATCTTCCATGCAATTTGTCTTGGCAAGATACGAGAAAATTTGTTGCACAAAAGTCGAACAGCAAACCAAGAAGGGAGGTCTGGGAAAGGAGCTAGAGAGCAGAGTCCTTTTGAAATTTGGAGGGGAGTCCTAAAGATGCAAGACAGGAACAGGCCTAGAAAAAGCACAGTCCGCACTGCATCCTTAACACAGAGCACCCTGAAAAATATCCAAGGAAAAATGGAAAAAACGTGTTTGAGACTAAGCAAAAGGTAGGAAGTTGACAAAGATATTGAAGCATTTGTGGAGAAGGAATT
Organism: Nesogale talazaci; assembly: GCA_004026705.1. Taxonomy (NCBI): domain Eukaryota; kingdom Metazoa; phylum Chordata; class Mammalia; order Afrosoricida; family Tenrecidae; genus Nesogale; species Nesogale talazaci. Next base: position 49,963 of record PVJH01013284.1, read on the forward strand.
GTCATAGGTACATTGAAGGTCCCCAAACTGTACTTACTCTAGTTCTTTTGCGTAGAAACTGATTTTATCTTTATATTTCATATAACTAAAATTCTGATTGGGATAGAGTGGTGAGACAGGTAAAAAAAGAGGGTACATGGAGGATTAGAGAAAGTCTTCAGAAAAACCAGGCCTTAGTATGGGACTTATTTAAATTAGTTCTAGAATAAAGGCTTGTCTGAACCCACCAAAGCAAATCTTAAAAGTAAACCTTAGAAAGACACATGTTACTTAACTGCGATCCAGGACAAAAACACTACAAAATAAAACAAAAAATCTTTACTTGCATGTGATATTAAAAATTGTGGTTAAAGGCATAGATGGCGTGAAAATGAAGAGATGGAAAAGCACATACTAATGCAAAGAAAGCTAGAATGGCATCTGGATATCAGAAAATATAACCTTAAATAAGTTCTGTTATGAAAGTTAAAGATGATAGAGGAGCCATCAAGAAGACATCATAGTCTTAAATATGCATTCACCTAAGAACAGTTTCGAAATATATGAAAAAATTTAATAAAACTGAAGGAACTCCAAGATTATAGTTGGTGACTGAAATTGTAGATATGCAACGAACAATAGGTAGATGAAACTCATTTCAATTTATTTTGAATTTACATTCTATTCAAAATGACTTAAAATGAGAAGCATGCACACACATGTATATTGAAGTCTCACCATATTGTCATTCATTCTCTTTTCTCATACTCAATCAGTTACCAATTTTTATGTGTAACCAAAATGATTACAGGCAATCAAATATCTATATGTTCTCTTTTTTCCATTTGTATCATGGTGATATATTATACACATTTCAGAATTTCATTTTGGTTTCTAAATTGATAATGTATCTTGATGATCCTTTGATTGTTTAGTATATAGAACTCGAAGTACACTTGAGAGCTTGGCACTCTCTATATAGCTGTGAGGATTTTTCTTATTGGTGTTTAATTTTATCTGCTATATCCTGAAAATTTTCAATAGGTCTCAGTTCCACAAGAGATTGGATTAAATATTTTTAATTGAGATGTATGTCACACACCACAAAACTGACCTTTTAATAGTGTACTCTTATAATGATTTTTAGTATATACAGAATGTTGTGTAATCATGACCATTATTTAATTCCCAAACATTTTCATCATTTCCAAAAGAAATCTTTTACTCACTAACAGTCAAGCCCTGAAACCCTGGAAACAACTGCCTGCCTCTGTCTCTATCAATACTTTTCCAGGACATTGTATATAAGTATATGTGTGGTCTTCGCATAATTTTTAAAAATAATTTTATTGGGGGCTCATACAACTTATCACAATATATTCATCCACTGTATGCCAAGCATATTTGTGCATTTGTTGCCATCATCATTTTCAAAACATTTTCTTTCTACTTAAGCCCTCAATATTAACTCCTTATTTTTCCCCTCCCTCCCCGCTCCACCCTCCCTTGGTAATTTATAAATTATTATTATTATTATTATTATTTCATATCATACACAGTCTGATGTCTCCCTTCACCCACTTCCCTGTTGTCTGTACCTCAAGGAGGAGGTTATATGCAAATCCTTATAATCAGTTCCCCCTTTCTACTCCACCTTCCCTCCACCCTCCCAGTATCACCACTCTCGCGACTGGTCCTGAAAGGATTGTCTGTCCTGGCTTCCCCATGTTTCCAGTTCCTATCTGTACTGGTGTACATCTTCTGAGCTAGCCAGATTTGTAAGGTAGAATTGGGATCATGATAGTGGGGAGAAGGGAGGAAGCATTTAATAACTAGAGGAAAGTTGCATATTTCATTGTTGTTGTACTGTACCCTGACTGCCTCATCTCCTCCCTACAACCCTTCTGTAAGGGGGTGTCGCTTCACCTACAGAAAGACTTCGCATCCCCAATCTGCACTCGCCCTCATTTATAACGATACAATTTTTAGTTTGTTGATGCCTGGTACCTGATCCCTTCGACTCCTCATGGTCACATAGGCTGGTGTGCTTCTTCCATGTGGGTTTTGTTGCTTCTGAGTTAGATGGCCGCTTATTGACTTTCAAACCTTTAAGACCATGGACGCTATATCTTTTGATAGTCAGGCACCATTAGCTTTCTTCACCACTTTTGCTTATGTACACATTTGTCTTCAATGATCGTGTCGGGAGGGTGAGCATCAGAGAATGCCAATTTAATAGAACAAAATGTTCTGGCATTGAGGAAGTATTTGAGGGGAGGCCCAAAGTCCATCTGCTGCCTTAATACTAACCCTAAAAGTATATGCACATAGATCTAGTTCCCCATCTTCATATAAAAGTATACTTACCTATGTACATGCCTATATTTAGACCTCTATAAATGCCCTTTGCCTCCTATTTCTTTCCTCTATTTACTTTTACTTTCCTCTTCTCTCACTATGATACTTAGCCTTCATTTGGGTATAAATAATTTCTCCTGCTTACTTTACTCTTGATCAATCCCTATCAGACCTCTCACACACACCTTTGCATAATGTTTTAACCTTTAATTTATGTTGTAGTGTGTACCAAGAGTTAATTACTTTTATGAGTAAATGATATTCCATTGCACGACTATACAACTCTTCCCTTTAGTAATTTCTACATTAGAAAGTTATATAGCCTACTTAACACTGCTATCTGGTTGCATTTCTGTGGTCCCGATTGTGCTATGGAATATACAGAAGCGTGAGCCCTTTTAGATTGTAAATTTAGATTGTAAATTTAAGTATGCTGGACTTTGATACTTTTTCTTTTTTACTTTAATACTTTTAAGATGGCTATGTATGTTTGCGTGAACTATAATTAGGAGAATCAAGAGACCTTGCTAGTTGTTGCAGAGTCTCAGAAAAGGTGGCATCTCATGTACAAACTTCTGAAACTTTTCTCAGGAAATGAAATGACCAAGAGACATTACAGAAACAGAAATCAAAATACCACCAACTAATTTGTTTTCAAATGAGAGAATGGTGCCAACTATGTGCCCCCAAATGAAAGGAATTTCTATGAGGTGTTGTGCAATGGGGCCAGGCTGAGGGAACAAAGAAAGTCGATGCTGGCAGACTCTTTGAAGAGGGATCAAGATCAAGACTGGAGCAGGGAGATGTGGTTACCTTAGGAATGTAAAACACGGCTCTGGAAGCAGAAGGCAAGTTGAGCATTTTCTTTGACCCATCTTCCCAGTCACCTAAAATTTTGGCTCAAGGGAAGGACTTTTCTGAACAGCAGTTACACCGATGCTCACTTTCTTTTCAATAGGATGGGAGACTTTTCCAAATGGATGGAAGTCCCAAGAGTAAACACAGGCCAAACAACAAATGAGACATGGGAAAGTGCTTCCCTCTGATACGGGAATCAAATAACAAGAAAAACTTTCAGTCACAATTTTGAATACTTATTTTTTTATTTTAGGCATCACTGCCCTCAGGTGGTGGGAGTAGGAGGCCCAGCCTTTGCTCCTGGGAGCCGGAATTGAACCTCCATCCTAGTGGGCCGCAGTCCCGTGCACAACCACTACGCCACCGGGGCTCAGCTACAATTTTGAATACTTACAAACATAAACCTATCGGATTTTCCAACAACACTCTGAGGTACATACTAACACCATTTGGTAAGTGAAGAAACTGAGGCTCAGAGAGAGTGATGGATTGTGCAATGCCATCTCATTAGTACAGGAGTGGACAAGCAGGTCCCTGACCTTCCCCCTGTGATAACTGCCTCTGAAATCACAAGGGAGGCATTTAGTGACATTGTGATTGCTGTTTCTTTGATGCAACCTGTTCCTTTTTTCTTTGGAAGATTTTCAGACCTTATTTTCAGGTTTAGTGTTCTAAAATTTTGTGATCATGTTCCTTTAAAAATTTCATTTTATTCCTTTTGTGGAACAGTAACTCCTTTAAATGCACAGTCTTATGTCCTTTAATCCTGTGAACACACACACACACACAAAGGGTTTCAAAAAGTTCATGGAAAAAAATGAAATAGAAAGATAATAGAACTTCTGTATGAACATTTTGAAGCCCCTTTGTGAGTGCAATACACACACACACACACACACACACCTATTTGATAGTTTTCATCCCACCAGTATCTCTAGTTTTGGTTCCTGGCACTGTTCTCATTCATACATGAACTTCTGGATTGACTCGTAAATTTGATTTTGTTTCTCTGTCTCTCTCTCCCGGACCCCGCCCCTTTCATTGAACTTTCTGGAGGTTTCTGACTCTCTTGCTGCCTTACTGTCCAATCTTTCTGCTGGTTTTTAAAACAGGCCTTTTAGTTCTAGTTGCATTCCTGGGATCTCTTTCTTGTTCTCCAAATTTCATTGGTTTTTGTTTTTTTGGGTGAGGCTCCTGTTGTCAGATTACGTACACCAGATGGCCTCCCCATTCGGAGGAGAGTAGTCAGCAGTTAAGTTTCCATGTTGCTTCTACTCTCTACAGTATATATATGTTAACTTTCAGTTCCAGTCTGCTTGCTTCTCTTTTTTATGTTAGTAGAGGTTTCTGAGATACTTGGCTGTCCATTCATATGGAGCACAGAGAGATCCAAAATCCAAAAGCCCCTTTTCGGACCTTCTCCCTCCCTCCCCCTGTCTGCCATCTACAGTCCTGAATAACTCTCTTGGCACTGCAGCCCCCATCAATAGTATTCAATGCTAAGTCTCACTGTTTTGCTAAGTAATGACTTTTTTGAATTTCAAATTTCATAAAATTCATTACATATACTTTGTCTCAGAAGCTCTTTCGTGCTGCTGCTTTATGAAAACAAGGTGTGTGTTTTTATTGTTTCCTCCTGTCTTCCCTGTGCTTGGAGCATGTATGCACTCCATACATACAAACTAAATTAAATGAATCCTGTAAGATCTAACTTAGTTTTGCTCAAAAACTTTTCCTGAGTCCCTCATGTTTAATTATACCAGATTACACATGCTTCCCCCCCCCCCCCAACACACACACACGAGAGGGATTTTTAAAAGTTAATGGGAAAATTTGGTGATCTTTAATTTCATTTTCCATGAACTTTTTGAAGCCCCTTCATATATACACTCATATGTGTATACATACACTCTGTATGAATAATTGTCGCATTGGGTTGAACTTATATTTTCTGTATGTGATTCCAAAAAGAGAGAGAATTTTTAAAATATTTGCGACTCAAGAATTCTATAGCCACAATTTATCACACACAAAACAATAGTGTGCATAGAAGAAAAAGCCTTCAGTGTAGCTGGGGAGTCTTATTAAACTACAAGAATTGAGAAACATCCAAGAAAAAGACATTATTTATCCATATGCGAAAAAGAAGGCCGAATGCAGCATTAAACCACAACAAAAGCTCTCGTAGTAGACAGAAAGCTTTCCTGAGCAGAAAGCAAGATGAAGTAAAGAGCAGAAGGAGAAACTTTGCTCAGAGGGATGTGGATATTGAAATGAATGCTGACCCAGGGAGGATTATGTTACCACACTGTTGATTTTGGAAAGTGAGGAAAATGTCAAGCCTTTGAGTGGTTAAGAGACACTATGGTATCATAAAAAGTACCCCGTGGAATTAGCCAGACTTGAATTATAATTCCAAGGCTGTCACTCAACCTGCTTCTACTTGTAACCTGATTAAAGGGGTCTCTGACCCTCCGTTTTCTCGTCTATAAAATGGAAGCAATGATGCTTTGTTTGGATAAGTGCTGTAATAAGACAATCAGCCAGAAAACAGGTCCTGGATGATGCTCACTCAGTTGCTCTTGCATCAGTTCTCTCTCTCCCTCTCTCTCTCTTCCTCACACACGTTTGTTCACTTATACATTTGTGTGTACATAGATATGGGCCCCTGGGTACAGATGATGAAGCACTCTGCCTACATACCTACCTCACCTACCTACCCATCACCACTTGACTAATGTAACTAAAGGCTGGCGAGTCAAACTCAGCCAGAATGACCTCAGGAGCCAGGTGGAGGTGCGGTGTTTGCATCCAGAAGGTCATAACCTTGCAGACTCCATGATGCAGCTTCACTCTGCACTTAACCCCGAGGGGTCACAATCAAGTCACGGGCAACTCAGAGCCACCAAAAGTACAAGGATGTGTGCATAAGCATGTATCCCTTCATGTCCACACTAAGTTCGGTGAGATACTAGGACGCTGTAGGATTTCAGGAGTATTACCTAGCTTAAAAATGCCAACTGTGAAACCACCTCAGGGGAGCCCACTTTTGGCCTCATCACCAAGGCTACTGAAGCAGGGAGCAGGGAATTGGGGTAACCACGTTAGCGGTCCTTAGTCAAATACGGGAAATGTAGCAGTTTGGGATGTATTTGCTGAAAGTCAAACGGGAGCAGTCATCCCTGCTTTTCCGTAAATTTTCACTTAAATTTAACCAGCACGTTTGGGCAAACAAAACCATCTGGGCAAGGAAGACCGTTTTGATAAGCCGCAGAGCCTGAGAACTTAGGGAGTGATAGGTGCCTGGAGGCCTCCTGTCCCCTGTAAACCACGTCGCCTTTGTCCTTTTGCCCGAGGTCTTTTGTAATGAATCTGTTAAACCTTCCCTCGAACTTGCCACACCAGTTTAGGGTGTATAGCTTAGTTGCTTGTCACTCAATCTTTGAAGTAATTTAGAAATAGCAAATCTCACTGTTTCCTTCTGTCGAGCGCTTGCAGAAATAAACGTAGACTTTCTCCAATCACCCTAGTCTGTATCTGTGGCTAAATGGTTGGAGCTGCTGGGGACTGGAAGAAGGGACGCTGGCAGCAGCCTGGGCAGTGAAAGAGGCGGAGGAAGCAGATCCGGTGGGACCGATGTGCGCACCACTCATGGCCGCTGTTCAAGTTGCGAGAACCACAGGAGCTGCCCAGTGGCTGCCCCCCTGACTTCCATCGACCGGGCCCCGGACCAGTGCCTTGTAGTCTGCTTCATCTCCCTCTCTCCCATCCATGTTTCAGTGCTGCTAGTCTGCAGCTGGGTCTTTGAAATCTTGAGGGCAGCAGTTCTCAACCTGTGGGTCTTGACCCCTTCGGGGGTCGAATGACCCTTTCACAGCGGTCAGATTCATAACAGTAGCAAAATCACTGTTATGAAGTAGTAATGAAAATAATTTTATGGTTGGGGAGTCACCACAACACGAGGAACTGTATTAAAGGGTCATGGCATTAGGAAGGTTGAGAATCATTGCCTTAGGGGGAAATAGCAGAAAAAGAACTGCTTTCCTTTAAAAAGTAGAAAACACATACACAAACAGGGACATACATTGGTTGTATGATGTCCAAGTAGACATTAAGTGAGGACTTCCAACTTTTGGAAGCCCATGAAAACACACACCCACACACACACCCACACACACACCCTATGTTTATGGAGCCCCGGTGGTACTAAGAGCTGTAAGTTAAGCGCCGGACTGCCAAGCTCAAAGTGGGGGATTCAAACCCACTAGCTATTCAGTGGTAGAAAAATAATATTGTCTGTTCATATATCTGTGAAAAAGCTTTTGAGAGAAATTGAAGTGGATGCTGAAGGGTTCATTTGATGAAAATGTGCTCTGTGTTTATTATGCCCCAGGCATAGGACAGATAGCAGGAAGCAACAGGTAGTACCTGTTCTGATGTGACTTACAGTCTAGTAATTAGTACACATTTTCTTGGCAAAGCACTTATATCTCTGAGCTTGTAGATTGGGGACCTTGAATTATAAATGTATATCAAATACTATTTACATAATTATAGAACCTAACTCTGTCTTATTCACTAAAATCTTTAAAGCAACCATTTAATTAAGATGGCAAATTATTTCCAAGAAAATTATTTTTACTCAATGAGAATTTTTTGTAAATCCAATAATATGATAGATCCTTTAGGGATAGCATCAATAAAAGCATGCTTATTTCTCTTTGAGGAAGGTATAGTTCAGAAGCAGAACTAAGGCCTACCCGAATGTCTACAATGCCATATAAGAGCTTAGAAAAAGGAGTCTAATGGAGACAGAGGGATTACCATGTTTGTCAGACCATAAGACACACCTGACCATAAGACACACCCAGTTTTTGAAGCAGGAAAACAAGAAAAAAATATTCTGAACCAAATAGTGCCAGTATACTAAAATGTCCTGGGATACCACACCTTTAGACCACAAGACACATCCTCATTTCCTCCTCACTTTTGGGGAAGAAAAGTCCATCTTATGGTTCAAAAAATATGGTATGTTGAGCAAGTGGCATGCTGGTCATTTAAGAAAGAAATTATGGGCACTGAAACTTAACCTTGTGAAAAAGATAGAAACTGGACATACTAATGAGGGTTAGGAGGAAGTATGATAAAACACAATCTTGGATTATGAAAAAGAATGAAAAAGAAAAAGAAGGATCCAAAGAACAAGTTATGAACTATAAGTCATTGATATGAATGGGTGAGTAATGATCACAGGATCATTTTATTTTCTTTCTTCATCATTTCACATATTGAGGCTCCTCAGTTGATGATGATGATACAGGATGTACAATAAAGCAAGTAATGATGAGAAATTGGTAAAAACCACATTCTCAAGTATTGATTCTGCCTGTTTGCCTGGGGCTAGCATTTCTCCCATTAAGCAGGAGATCAGTAACGAATGCAGTCTTACGATGTGCATGACCGTGCTGGGGAGCCTGTCGGTCAGTTATAGTTGGCAGCCGATGTTCATAAGACAAGGACATAATCCCTGTGATTGAATGGGAGGGTTCTGCTACTGAATGTCAGAGGAGGAAGAACCAAGACACGCAAACGCTAGTACAAATGAGAAATATGGACAAAATAATCCCCTTCTCTTTCGGGAAAATTTATGCTCCAGGGATTCAAATATTTTCTTTGAAAGTGACTGCATAGCACAAATTTCTGGGAAGTTGGAGGCTTCTGGGTAATGTGAATCAGAAGGAAAGAATGCTCCATTTTGTGGATGAAACTTAAAAATATATGTACTAGTTGATTTGCGTGAACAAGGTCATGAATCAGGGTCACTTTGAAAGAAGTGTCTGTTTCTTTAGAGCCCTTACATAAGTCCTTGCTTTGGCTTGCTTCTTTCTTGGTCTCTTTCACTGGAATGGATCCTCCGATCTTCTGCAGGTGGAAGCCATTAACATATTTAGGAACACAAGTCTTTCCCCCATTATCTACAATTATCAGTGTATGAAGTCCACTTAAGACCAGAAAGCTTAACAGGGCTTATTCATTCTTTTAAATAAGCATTTATTAAGCTGACTGACTGAACACATGGCGCTGCTTTTAATTATGCTGACCAGCAAACCAAAAATGAAAGGCACTGCCCTCAAGTCATTTCTGACTCATGGGGGACTTCGAGACCAGGGGAGAACGGTGCCTGTGGGTTTCCAAAACTGTAATGATTTATGGCAGCAGATCTCCTCTTCCTCCCACAGGGTAATGGGTGGTTAGCCATCCAACGGGTACCCACCGTGCCACCAGGGATCCTATCTCGATGACAGAGGTGGTGTAGACCACTGAGAATCCACTCAATGAAAGAGAAAATGCTACATTGGAAAGCAGAGGAAATTTAATACAGGGACTTGCATAGACAATGATGACGGAACCAGTTGTCTGAGGGGATGGTGGGATGTCTCAGTGATTATTAACAAGAGGAAGGAAGTGCTGCTCCCAGAGTTGAGAGGAAGTATTACCTGTCCCCAGGAACTGGACTGTCCAGCGGGAGATAGAGCCTAAGTGGCGCCGAGCCTGGAAGTTGTAGACCCAGAGTGTGAAGGAGCCATGGAGAAGGCACAGTGGCTGCCAAGAACATCACTGGAAGCTGGAGAGAGACAGGGGAGAAGTATCTGGCCTTCCCTCGGCTTTCTGCTTTCCAATCTTTCACCAGCGTCTGTCTTTCACTGACTACACCTACGGAGTGGGGACCCAACGCCCATCTGTAGGCAATTGGACATCCCCTCACAGAAGGATTGTGGGGAGAAGATGAGCCAGTCAGGCTTCAGTATAGCACTGATGAAACAGACAACTCTCCTCTAGTTCTTGAATGCTTCTTCCCCCGACCCCCCATCATGATCCTAGGTCTATCTTACAAATCCGACTAGATTGGAGAATGTACACTGGTACAGATAAGAGCTGGAAACATGAGTAATCTAGGACAGATAAGTCACTCAGGACCAATTTTGAAAGTTGCCATTCCAGGAGGGTAAGGAGAAGGTGGGAGTAGAAGGGGGAAACTGATCACAGGATCTACTTTCCAGGGGGCTGGACAACAGAAAAGTGGGTTAAGGGAGACATCAGTCAGTGTAAGACATGAGGGTGGGTGGTAGGAAAAAGGAGGAGCTGATACCAAGGACTCAAGTAGAAGAAAATGTTCTGAAAATGATGATGGCAACAATGTACAAATGTGCTTGACACAATGAATGGATTGATGGATTGTAATAAGAGTTATACAAGCCCCCAATAAAATGACTTATTAAAAGAAGATTTCCACTCTGATTACATCTAGGATGTTTGTTTACATTTGAAAGTAAATATTTGAATATTGACAACAAATTTGAATTACTTGCTTTTTGGTTCTTACTTTGGCAAGGTCAGCAACCTATGATCAAGTTACCATTATGTCTGAGTACTGATAGGAATTAGGCAAGCTAGAATTGACAAAGAAGTTGGTGTTGGCTGTTGGGTCTTTCAAAGCTGAAACGGGAGTAAAAAGATGCTGAGAGAGAATGCTCTAGTGAGAGCAGGAGAACCAGGAAAGAATAATTGATGGTTTCAAAAACATTTATGGCCACGCATTATTTCAGGCATTTGCAAGTCAAGTGTGCAAAATACATCTCACTGTTGTATAATCAAATAGCATGCATGTTAGTCAAATGCTTTCTTTGTATTCAGAAGAGATCTTAATCAAAATGCTTATTGTAGGAAATAACGTAGTTCTTGCTTAATATTTAGTATAGAGCACTGGTTCTCAAACTTCAACATCCATAGAATCAACAGGAGGGTCCCATTCCGAGAGATTCTAATTTGATAGCTTTGGGTTGGGATAGGAGGACTTG
>PVJH01013285.1:0-36030 GCA_004026705.1 Nesogale talazaci
TGTGTCAGCGCCAACGCATAGCTTATAAGGGCAGGGTATGACTGACCCCGGGGTTTCTGAGTCTTTCTCCTGAGGAGCAGCTGGTGGTTTTGAACTGCTAAACCTTGCATTAGCAGCCCAATGGGTAAGTCACTGGTCAAAAGGGCAGGGGAGTGCACATGGCTGGAGTTTGGGAAGCTGAGCCCATGCCTGGAATAACAGAGGCACCTACGGCTGTTCTCAGGCATGTGGAGAAACTAAACGTGGAGAAGAGGGCCTGGGTTTGAAGCCCAGGGAAAGGCGGGCTTAGAGCCTGGAGGAGGCAGAGGCAGCAGCAACACTGGATGCTGTGTGGGATCTGGTTATAGAGCAATGAAGACTAATTGAGGTTGCCAATAAGCGTGCAGATGGCAAAACCTGCACTATGTTGGGCTTCTCTTAAGAGAGGATCAAGGGTGCATACACTCTAAACTAATACACATTCAAAGGCCTAAAGGACTGTTGAGTGGATCAGGCTCTGGTTAGTAAAAATGCCACAATACCGGCTCACTGACTATGGCACACTTACCTGACAATATGACTTGTCGGATAAATTGTGCGAGTGAGTATGTATGTATGTGTGGGCGCGCACTCGCACACACTCTCTCCGGTAGGGAGTGGCTGGGAACACTGTACTTTCTGCACAGTTTTTCTATAAACCTAAATAAAATTACTCTAAAATTAGTCTATTAAAAACTTTTAAAACGAACAGATGCTTTTTCTATGACAATGAGCATATGAAATGATGACAGATGAATCACCAGGGAAGTGCACATTAAAACCACATATTAAAAACTCATTCCCATCAAGTCAATTCTGACTCACAGTGACCCCAGAGGGCAGAGTAGAACTTTCTGAGACTGCCAGCCTTACAGGAACAGTCTGCCTCCTTTTTTAGCCATAGAGTGGCTGGTGGATTTGAACTGACCTTTTGGTTAGCATCCCAACACTGAATCTGCTGAGCCATCAGAGCTATTTCTCTCACACACACCCATTAGAATGTCCAACATGAAAATGACAAACCCCATGTGGAGATGGTAGGCACATAGAAAGGTGAACTCATAGTCTGCTGGTGGGATTGTAAAATGGTGCAACCACTACAGAAAAGGGCTGGGCAGTCTCTTAAGTCAAGTAGAGGGCTGAGCCCTGGTGGCATAATGGTTGAGTGTACGACTGCGACCCACTGGCTTAGTGGTTCAAATCCAGCAGCAGCAAGGCTGTGTAGCTCCCACTACCACCAGAGGGCAGTGATACCAAAACCAAAAAATAAAAAAAAGAAGTCAAGTAGTCACTTGTTATTTGCTGGTTTGGAGTTGGTCTCCACTCAGAGTGTCCCGAAGTCACGCCCTTTCACAGAGTGACTTTCAGAAATACAATACCAAATCCTACCCTGCTGTAATTTGGAAGCCCTCCTGACAACCTATTCAACCACACAGCCACGTATGAGCTTCCAGAAGTGCGGAGAGGAGACAGTATCTGGATGTACTTACTGGCCAAGTCCCCTGTGCAGAAGATGAGAAGTCTACAAATGAATCTCTATTGTCTTCTCATTTAAAATACAAAAAAACACAAAAACAAAACTAAACCCATTATTGGTGAGTTCGCTGATTCACAGTGATCCCTCGGTTAGAATAGAACTGTTTCATAGGGGTTTCTGGGTTATTTTTATTGAACACACAGATCATCAGCCCTTTTTTCAACCTTCAGCCTAAGCAATCAAGTCACAGTCAGGGACCTTCCCTTATTACACAAAAAACCCAACTCTGCTTTTCCACAAAATTAACCACACAACTGTCGATTGGAAATTTGGTGAGGGTTTACAGAGCACATCAGTTTTTCCATTCAACACCCCACACATTTTGCCTCCTGTCACCGACTGTGATCCTCTGAATGCACCAACCGTCCCTTAAGTCACTGCCTGACTCTGCTTTTTTCCATCCTTTCCCCTTCTTTAACCTTTGTAAGCTTTGCCCTTGGTAATAAGCAATGCCCCTTAAATCTCAAATTATTGATGATACTATGGCGTGCACATTTCACTCATGTTATTGTTCCCCTGCCGAGCCTGTTTATTTTCCATACAGAAGAGTCACTCGGGCATAGGAGGTTCTACCAGTCTCCACCCAACCAGGAAGCCTCAAATTTTATGGAATTGTGATCCAGTTTCAGGGCAATTGATAGGGTTTTCCATGAACTTTCTGAAGCCACCTTATACAACCCAACAATTCCACTTGAATAAAATTGTCTGCAGCAGCTTTATTCATGTTTGCCTCATACCAGGAATTCAGACATCTGTCAACAAGGAAGCGGAAAATGGGTGCATTATCTCCATGCTGTGGTGGAAAATTCTGCAATAAAAATGAAAGCAACAACCGATATATACACAAGATGAATCTGAGAACCGTATCCCAAATGAAATAGGCCAGGCACAATGAGTACAAACTTTTCTAGTCAGTTGACATTCTAAAATAGCTCAGACTAATCGACATGGATAAAACACTGCCTGTAAGTATGCTTTTATATGGCCTTTCTTGTGACAAAATGACTGGGTAGAAGAGCAGGTCCGTTGGACCCTGAGTCACTGCACTGAGAACCTGCTAGACCCGGGGGGAATAAAAGCTGGACTGCTAGAGGCAGCACAAAAAATGGCGAGAAGCAGAATGAGAATTGGCAATGGCAGAACCAGGAGAGCAGCACAAAATGGTGCAATATGCCTTCCCAGACCCTGGCACAAGGGGGCAGCGTGGACATGTTGACTTATGTCAACTTATGGGAGAGCGGGGCACCTCCAGGAGGGTTTCCTGGGAGAGTGGGGCCCCTTCATGGTAGCGTTTCAAAGAGTAGGGCAGAGTGAGGCTAGACCAAGGAGTCAAAGTAGGAGCCTTACCTCAGGGGATCAAGAGCTTGCACAGCTGAGAAGAGGCAAGAAGGCTGTGCTGTACTACAGAAAAGAGACCTTGCGGAATGCTTCCTGATTCTAATCTTGTTAAAGCCTGCTGATTCTAATCCCAAATTACTTCTGTTAACAGATTCTACGTACTTCCTAGTAAATTTCGTAACTCAGTATGGTCTATGTGGCCACTGCTGCCATAGATCAAATGCAGAAGAGTCTGTGGGAGGTAGGGCTGGTATCAAACCTGCTGGAAGCATGACTGGCCTCACTGGGGTCAGCCTTGGACTGTGACCTTGACTCTCTTCTACCTTGTGAGGTCAGTGAATGAGTCAGATGAGTAAGTCGGATGCAGCCACGGCGGCATTACAGCTGACATCAAGTTTACACGGTGGTTGCTTGCAGCTTAAACTACCTGGCATAGGGGTCCTGTCTGACCTCCCTCAGCTCACAAGGTTGGCTGCCACACAGAGACATGCCTCTACCCTGTGCCCTTCTGAAGCCTGTCTGACACCAACTGTTTCTCCCACAGCTCTCTAGCTTTGCCTGTGCTCTACTTTTCTGCCAGGCTCAACAATCCACTGAAATGAAACCACATAACTCATTATGGGGTTTATTGCAGAAATTAACAAGTCAGCACAAGTTCGTCTCTGTCTTACCCGCCTGGCAGGTCTCTCTCTCTGCTTAGCCAATGTTACGAAGCTCTTTTAGGGCAACCAATAAATGCCCCAAAGCATGCCACTCTACTGTAAGCCTCGATCCAAAGGCATTCAGCTCCAGCTCTGTGGCCAGCACTCAGATCTCCCAATTAAGTGCCATGAGGTGTACTACTCCACAAGCCAGTCTCCTACCCCAAAGCACTCCACTTTACTTGTTCTGTGTACTGAGATATCTATCTACCACTCTGTTCAAGGTGTTTCAAAGTACAGGACCTTGGGATACACAGGAAGTGCTTCCCTCCTGGGGCTCTTCTACCTTGTCAGTGAGAAGCCCTCTTCCTGCTTCTGAGATGGTCCATTTTAAACGTAGCAGGATAGCAACCACTCACACCTTCACCTCTTATTCAGATCTATACACTGCATTGCAAGTCACCTTGGCTTTTCTAGCCATTGTCCTTTGCATGTATGCCGTACTAATTTCCTCACCCTTTGAATCATTTCCCTGTGGGCACATCCATAAAAGCTATGTCAGCCACTTCACATCTTAGAAATTCAACTTTTAAAATCACCCAATACACTTGGGGAGAAAGAATGTTTCTTGATTTGAAGAATCTTGATTTCTGATGGAAATTTTGACCAACCGCATCCATAAGCAAAGTCCAATCTAGCCCCAATCATCACATTTTAGCAAATGACAGTGGTGACACCAGCAGGCTCTGGCCTCCTTTCCATCAGCTGGCTTCAACACTCTGGCTTTGCTCCAGGCCACTCCAGAAGCAGCTTTCCCCCCCCTCTGCTACAGCATTTTGTTCCTTATGTGCCTTTCAGCCATCACAGCTAACAAGAACCAAAGTAACTTCACTGAGAATCAAGGTTCACTTTCCTCAGTCTTTCTCTTACAGAGTCCCATGCTTCCAGGGAGTCTGGGGCCATGGCAATAAATCTAAGGGCTGGCATCAGCTGAGGAAAACCACATGGAGGTCACATCTGACCTCTGCTTTGTGGCAATAAGTCTTGGGAGCAGGAGGGCTGATGTGGCTTCCATGCTGTTTTCTCAAATGGGGAACAAAGAGCTTTTTGAGGGGACTATGAATATTCCACATCTCCATTTTGGTGGTGATTACCCAGGCATACATTTTGGTGATCTCTTAAACTGCACAGGCAGAAAGGGTGCATTTTATTGTATATAAACTATACCACGGAAAGATTAAAAAAAAGAAAGAAAAGAAAAAAGCGGTGCTATAAAATTATGGGGTTGATTTTCTTTCATGGCTCATAAACTCCTATTAAAGGCAATCCCAAGGGAAATGTTCCAAACAGGTTTCTGGCTATGACAGTGTCGTTAGAATACTTCTTCCAGAGATGTCTCTAGATTTTGCAACAACATTCCTGCTATGTTCAGGCTTTTTCCTCAACCTTCTGTCTGTACCACAAAGTCACCTAGCAGAGACTGATTAATATTTGTTGACAATAAAATGTGTCTAAATAAAGTGGATACCTTATTGTTATGCACAAGCACTAGATACTGTACATGTTGTTAAGCAACTAAAAAGCTACCTATCAGCTGTGAATGGGTTATTTTTAGAGAAAGCTATTAAGCTGTTCTCTAAGCTACCCATTTTTGTGAACTTTAATTATGTGAGCACAAAACTACAGTACTTCGTTTCACAGATAAAAATTAACTTGTCTTCAGATGCTAAGTAAGTTTGACTGATCCAAATTAATGCTCCAAAAATAAGTAGGTAGATAATACTAATGACTGCTTGAAAAGAAAGTGCATTTCTTAGTTTAGCTTGGCTCTCTCAGAATTCTCCAATCAGAAGAGCCAGCACAAAGGCATAAAGGTGTTTTTCCTCCCCACCAGCGCCCCAACCATTAAGTGAACAAACAGAAGCTAATCTAAAGTCAACTGGGCTTTAAAATTTAGCCCTGTTATAGTAAATGTTTTACTTTAAGAGTTAATACTGCAATATACCACAGATATCACAGCTTAAAATTGACGTCATTAACAGTGTTAATGCTTTAAAAGGTGTTCAGGAGAGCCTGGAGCTCGAGCAAATGGAGATGAATTTAAAAATTTTCCAATAATAGTTCCTGAGTGGTACAAATAGTTGCTGCATCTGGCTGCCAACTCAAAATCACCCAGAAGTTTGAGTTCACCCAGAAGCAACTGGAAAAAGGGCCTGGTGCAATACTTCCTTCCAACCCAGCCACTGAAAACCCTCTGGTGCACGGCTCTCCGGGGACACATGTCCTCCACTGGCCATGCCCTCATGGAAGCGATTAGCCAAGGTCAGGATCACAACTAACCCTGATGTCCAACCAAACGGAGAGAGGAACTGAATTGTCCTGGCAGGTCATCTTAAAAGAAAGGTAAAGGCAGATACACAGTGAGGACGACATAGAAAAAATCATCGTAATGATCATGGTCAAGAAAAAGGGAATGTTTTCCAAAGTAGCGTGTGTTTAGTGAAGAGGTAAAGTCTGCTTCCCCTGGAACAAGAGGCAAATACAGTGGAGTCTGTGAGAAGTTAATGGAACTGCCTTATTTTTCTAGGTCTTTAAAGCTTCAAGACATTTGATGGGGTGCAGTCAGACCAATTTCCTACAGCTCTCTATTAGAGGGAAACATTTTGACTTCCTTATCTCCCTTACAAGGGCGCCGGCTTTCACAGGTTTTCCTGGATGTGTTATTACTGTGGGGACACGAAGACAAACCAGAGACGGGAGGGAAGACAAGGACCGTAATTGGGGAAAATGAAAAGATCATGGTGACGGTCCAGAAAAGGGTTCGAGCAATGCTAACCAGGCCACATGAGTTCATTTCTCCAAGCACATATGCAGTCAAACTCTTACTGTCTTTCTGCCTAGGAGCAAGACTGGCCAGCTGGCTTCTTACAGAGGGGGGGAAAGAGAAGAGGAGGCTGCGAGTCTGGTCAGAATAGGGAAGTGAACAGTCAGAAGCTAGTCTGGGTGGGATGGGATGAAAGCAGGGCCGGAGAAGACCAACAGACGGGGACAACTCTTAAGCATGAGGGTTTCCAGCCTGTGGGCCCAGGGTAGAAAATCAGACCTACTGTGCGTGACTATATAAGCTATACATTCCATAAGCTAAGCCAAAAAGGGAGGCTCAGAAAACTGCTCCTGCCACGGAAACCTAAAGAAATCAAGACATGGAGGTTTCTGGGACACTGGTCTACTCTAGGCACTGGATGGTTTCTTTTTTGAAGGACCAAATATGTCCTCCTGGTACTGCTCCTTCCTGCGTGTAAGGTATGTGAGAGAGAAATCTTCCCATCCTCTATAGTATAACGACACTGAGAATCACTCTTCCCACCTCTCAGCACCCTTTGTCCCAGGGCCCTATCTCATGGCTCCAGGTCTACTATATAACAGCCCTCTCCAGAAAACAGAGGTCAAACAAACAAATAAAACACCACACAAATTCTCCCAATTTCCCCTTTGGGGAATGATTAAATTATTAATGCCAGGAATTGTAATTATTTTACCTATTAGAAATCTAGCCACAGAAATAGGGTGACACTTCCAGATGCACCCGATCTTCAACTTTTGTAAAATTGAGTTTTATTTTGTATCTGTTAATTGTTAAGCTAAAGAGTTTCTTTAAAAAACTTAAGGCAGGGACCCATACTCACCTATACTCAATTGGACATCGCCTTTCAGAAAGGTCACAGGAAGAGACCAGTCAGGAGCCAGTATAGCACCAATGAAACACACAACTTTGCTCTAGTTCTTTAGAGCTCCCCCCACATCCCCACTATCATGACCCCAATTCTACCTTACAAATCCAGCTAGACCAGAACATGTACACTGGTAGATAAGGGAATCCAGGACAGATAAACCCCTCGGGATCAATAATGAGTAGGGACACTAGGAGGGTAAGGGAAAGTGGGAGGAGTAAGGGGGAACTGATCACAATGACTGACATATAACTCCCTTCCAGGGGGACGCACAACAAAAAAGTGGGTGAAGGCAAACAGTGGTTGGTGTAAGACATGAGAAAATAATCATTAATAAATTATTAGGCTGAACCCCAGTGGTGTAGTGGTTGAGTGTGGGACTGCCGCCCACTGGCTTGGTGGTTCAAATCCAGCAGCAGCAAGGCTGGGCAGCTCCCATGACCACCAGAGGGCAGTAATGCCCCCCCCCCAAAAAATATTATCAAGGAAGGCGGGTGGTGGAGGGAGGCGGGGGGTGGGGGGGGAATGAGCTGATACCAAGGGCTCAAGTAGAAAGTAAATGTTTTGAGAATCATGGCAACAAACAGACAAACGAGCTTGGACACAATGGATAGATGGATTGTGATAAGAGCTGTAAGAGCCTCCAATAAAATGAGAAAAAATAGAATATATATTAAAAAAAGAAATGGATTAAAAACAAACCAATCAAAAAAACTTAAGGCAGGAAAAAGTTTAAAATGAAAGTGCTGGACTGAGCTCCGGTGGCGTAGTGGTTGTGCGCGGGACTGCGGCCCACTGGGATGGAGGTTCAATTCCAGCAGTGGGGCTGGGCCTCCTACTCCCACCACCGGTGAGCAGTGATGCCCACCGCCCCCCCCCCAAAAAAAACCCAAATAAAATGAAAGTGCTATGTGAAAGATTGCTACAAAATCATTTTTAAAAATCTATTAAACAAAAATCTCAAAAACAGTAAGCTCTTATTTCTCAACATATCCTCCATCTAGGTCCCATACATACTTCTGAAGGCAATGCTTCTCTCTCTCACTTAACTCTTCCCTAAAGAATTCTGTGCTTTTCAGTTCACACCACATCAACCTGATAGTTGACATCCTGAGAAGGTCTCAAAGGTGTGTTCTTTCTCAATGTTCTTTCCAATTTGGGGTGTACAGATAGGAGCCAGAAACATAGGAAATCCAGGACAGATGATTCCTTCAGGACCAGTGGTTAGAGTGGCAATACCGGGAGGGTGGAGGGGAGATGAGAGAGAAAGGAGGAATTGATTATAAAGATCTACAAAGAACTTCTTTCCATGGGGTACGGACAACAGGGAAGTGGGTGAAGGGAGACCGGACAGTATAAGATATGACAAAGTAATAATAATTTATAAATTATCAAGGGTTTATGAGGGAGAGGGCAGTAGGGAAAAAGGGGGGAAAATGAGCTGATGTCAAAGGTTTAAATAGAAAGCAAATGCTATGAGAATGATGAGGGTAACATGTTCAAATGTGCTTGATACACAATGGAATTATGTATGGATTGTGATTAAAATCCATAAGAGGATTAGAAAATGAAAAAGATTTGGGGTGTAGATTAAATGAAATAAGACTTTCCACTGAAATTCTCATAGGACAACAGCACCTAGTACCAGGTTACCTTTCCCTGCCCAGCTCAAGCAGGATGTTCGTGGCCCAGGGCTAAGCCTGGCTGGCCAAATGAAGCCAGGAGGGACAAGAGGCTGGCACGCACTACATCCACCCAGACTGCACTTTGGAGGCGCGATCTGAAGTTGACTCAGACCCCGCCAAACGGGCCTGCTGCTCCAGACAGAACTACAGAAAGCCATCTGAGTGCTTGATGACCTTCCAGCCTCTTGCTCTAATCCCTCAGAAAGCCGGTATGCCTGCTCTGGGCTCAGTTTTTCTGTGTCTGTAATCTGATGGTGCACACAAAGGATACCCCACCCCAACAACCCCAAGAGGGTTTTAGAGCGTTACAAAAACTCAGGAGGCTATTAGTCAGCAAATCTCTAAGGTTTTGTGAAATCGCTCCTATTTTTTATTGCTCCACTTATTATAGAAATTCCTCTGCTTTTCTTTCCACATCGTCCCCTTGAACAATAAAGACATCTGTTCCCGAACACAACCACAGACCTACGGAGAGACACGTCCTGCCAGAGAGAGCGACCGGCGATGTAGCAGCTTTCGCCTCCTCCGCAGAGCAGCTGTGTGCCCACACTGGCCTGCACAGTAGGAGCCCTGGAGGGGCGCTAGAAAAGTCCCCCGTACCTGAAGAAATGCCCTCACCGGTTTATTTCAGGTCAAGGTACCCCCAAAAGCACTGCTCTTGGCTAACTGAAGGCAGGAACTCAAGTTCTGGCTTTGTCACACACCTTGCTGAATTCTGGTGTTTTTCCCTGTAAAATGGATGGAATGCTCATTTCTCAAACGCAGGATATCTGAGAAGAATATGACTGCACACATTCAACATGGATATGCAAACCCTGCCTTTGTTGCCTAGAAGACAGGAATGTTATCAAACTCTCAATCCCAACAATCTCCTTTCTTCTTATTCTTGACAGGCCAGGAATACAATCCATCTGTAAATTCGACTTTATTTTCCGTACAGTTCCCTAACATAAAAATCATGCTAACATTTTAGTGAACCACTCTGTAAAACTTTTAAAGGGTTGAAATCCTAATAGACTTGGGCAAGAAAGCTAGCTAGAGGCAAGCCCGGGTCTCTTCTTGAAATTCCACATCCTTTCCACTCTACCCCAGTAATAGGCCCAGAAAAGCTGACATAACTTTAGGCAGGGAGCTAAGTGATAAAGGGTGCAGAATGCCTTCCTTCTGCAAACCCCAGCCAAACAAAGTTTTAAACAAAGAACAAAGCTAAGACTATAAGAAACAGGGCAGGCCAATTTAAAGGCCCAGGTTACACAGAATACAAAGTTTGAGAATGGAGAGATAAAAAGGAACTAAGTTGTAAGCTGTTTGAAAAAAGGAAGGGGCAGAGCCCTGGTGTCGTAGTGGTTGTGTGCAGGACTGCAGCCCACAGGGTTGACAGTTCAAATCCAGCAGCAGCTCTCCAGGAGCAAGGCTGGGATTCCTACTCCCACCAGGGCAGTGATTTCACAAAAAAAAAGAAGGGGCTGAGCCCCGGTGGCGTAGTGGTTGTGCGCAGGACTGCAGCCCACTGGGACAGAGGTTCGATTCCAGCAGTGGGGCTGGGCCTCCTACTCCCACCGCCGGAGAGCAGTGATGCCAAAAAAAAGAAGAAGAAGAAGAAGAAGAAAGAAACTAAGTCAACTACATCGAAAGCATAAAATATAAGAGAAATGAGAAAGCATCAGACTAAATACCTGTAAAACATGACACATTACACAATGGATGGATGTAAGGACTGTGATAAGAGTTGTAAGAGTCCCCAACAAAATGGCTTAAAAACAAAAAAGAAAAGCATTACACATTATATAATTTAAAAACCTCTGGGGTAACAAATAGCAGAAACATGATAAAAATCTTCTTCTTGGGCTGAGCCCCGGTGGCGTCGTGGTTGTGCGCGGGACTGCGGCCCACTGGGATGGAGGTTCAAATCCAGCTCACAGGAGCAAAGGCTGGGCCTCCTCCTCCCACCACCAGAGGCAGTGATGCCCACAAAAAAAAATCTTCTTGTTTGACTAGAATATAAATAGTAGGCTGATTTACCCTAATAAAAGACAATGCATGAGAAACTATGGCAGCTACAAACATAAAAATGAATGATAAGTCTACAATGATAAAGTCCATAAAAAGTTATTATGAGCAATTGCTTAGAAATCATAGCAAGTGATCAAATAGTATATTTTCATTTGAAAAACAAAAGGTCATCACTGAAAAGAATGAAAGAATAGTACGTGCCTACTGATTAACATTAAAATTAAGAGGTTCGGAAAAGGGAAAAATAACAAGTTCCAAATAGCAGGGAGAGAAATATTAAAGATTTGGAGAAGGAAGAGAAGCAAGGTAGCCACATCCCCGAGTCAACAAAGATAACTAGAAATACTGTATATACTTGAGTGTAAGTCGACCCGAAAATCAGCCAAGGCACCTTATTTTACCACAAAAACTGCATTAAAAATGTACCGAAAAACTCTGCTTATACACAAGTATATATGGTAAGTAAAGATTAACCTTTCCAAATTAATTGTACGAAGTCAAGGTCACATCAACCAAAAACTAAACTCAATGCCAGACAACTCAAAGGGCACCACAGGGTCCAAAGAATTTATGTTCCACATGATAGTTTGGTAAGTAGCATTTGGGTTCTTAAAATCCTATGAGTGGCCTTTTGGCTCTCTGCACGGCACCAAGACAGTCAGCAAGAACAAGCACCTTACAGCAGGTGGTAAGAAAGGAGATAAGAAGAAAGAAAGACTGGTATGATGTAAAAGCACCAGCTATGGTCAAGATAAGAAATACTGAGAAAACACTAATCCCCAGAACTCTAGGAACCAAAGTTGCATCCGATGGCCTTAAGGACCGAGTTTTTGAAAGTGAGCCTTGCTGATCTGCAAAATGATGAGCTTGCCTTTGGCCAAAAACTGCCTGACAAACTTCCATGACATGGATCTTACATGGGACAAGATGTGCTTCATGGTCAAAAAAATGGCAGACTATGATTGGGAGAGGCAATCCAACACCAATAAGTGGGATGCAGTTAGGTAAATGACCCGTTTTTTTTTTAAAACAAAAATGTTAATGACATTGACACTACATGGGATTCTTAAGCATCTAAAAACTTTAAAATTAGGCAATAATAATAATAGTAATAGTATTGAATAAGTTTGTTAAAAACTACTTTTTTTTTTTTTTTTAAGATAGTGTTGCAAAGAACAGGGCAGAATGCAGGGAGCTAAAGCAGCCATGAGAGAGTAGGAGCATGAACAGAACACAATCGCCCCCACCCCCACCCCCACCCCAAAAGAGCATGGAGTAACCAGAACTAATCCCAACCATCCAAAGGTAGAAATAAACCAAGGCTCCTCAGCGTAAGAATGGATACACACAATGTAGTACCAACACGGTGGAGTTCTACTCAGCCTTGATAAAATGAAGTGATGAAGCACACTGCAATTTGGATGAACTCCAAGACACTATGCTGAGGGAACAAATCACAAAAAGACAACCGCCGAGTGGTGTCACAAATATCAAATGACAGACCAATGGTTACTTGTGGTTACCAGGGGTGGGAGATGAGAGGGAAGAGAGTAAATAATTTCCTCCCAAACAATGAAGGTTTCACTCACAATGTTGGGATGATTGACATAGGCAAAGGATATGCATTACACATTTGACTTTTGTGCCATGATGAGATATAATGCTAAATATTTTACAACAGCAGCAGCCAAATTGGGGGTTGGGGAGCATGCACCAATAAGTACTATAAAAGCCCCATGAAATGATTATTTTTTTTGGTTGGCAAGTTTTTATGGTCATAGTGTCCTGAATCTACCTAGTCAACTGACCCGAGCATGTGTAGTTTCTGTTCTACCTTCTAGTTTGGTAGCAGTGCATGGGGGTTGTAAAAGTTTCTGAGCATCCAGGTCTCACCTTCCCGGGAGCAGAAGTAAAAAAAGACTCAGGTACAGAAATGGTCTAAATGCCTCCCTATTGTCTCCTTTGCTATGAAACCAAAAGAAATGGATAGTGTAAGGCTATACCACTACTGAATGGTTTGATCAAGGACCCAAGTGAAGGATCTGAATCAGAAAGAAAGAAAAATGTAAAATAGAACATCAAATTCCTATGGAAATCAGACTTAACTGGGTCCAATGGAGTAGAAAAACTCCTGAATCTACTGTCCTGAAATAATCTTTAATCCTTAGACCAAAACTATCCCATGAATTCATCTGTAACCCAAACAAGTTTAGCTCAATTGTCTACCTTGAACACCTTTATAAAGAATCATGTCTATAAAATCTAGTTGACTACAATAACTTTACAACAGATGAAATTTAAAGGGGGATAGTGAAAGTTAATGGTGGTGAGACAGTATGGGGAGAAATGAGAATGGTGACACAATCTGAACATGTAGATATTGTTCTGTTACATACAGTCAACTCAGTGGTAACTGACGACAAATTCATTACTCCTTAGTTGAAGCCCTTGGAATCAGAAGTGTTGCACAATTCAGTATATTTTAGACAATGTATATTCATGCATCACACATCTCTGGCAAGGTCTGGTGTGGCTGCACCCAGCAATCCCACACAATAAAATTTCTGCAGCAAAATGTATGAATAACCACACCAAGTGGAAAAATTAATATTATATAAATAGCCTCATGACAGTTCAGTTCAGTTCAGGTTCTGGCCAGGAGGATTTACAAAAGAAACCCACAAAGTTCCTGTTCTTTAAAACTAAGGGACAGGGGGATAGGGAAGACCACCACGGGGTGCAGAGCAAAGGGGAGCTGATCACAATAATAAACATATGACCCCCAACCCAGAAAGATGGACGGCAGAAAAGTGGGTGAAAGGAGACAGCAGTCAGAGTAAGACATGGGAAAAGTTTTTTAGTAAATTATCAAGTGAACATGGGAGAGGAAGGAGAGGAAGAAAATTAAAATGAGCTGATACCAAGGGCTCAAGTAGAAAGAAAATGCTTTGAAAAAGATGAAAATGTATGTACAGATGTGTTTGACACACTAGATGGATGTATAGGTTGTGATAAGAGCTATAAGACCCCCCAATAAAATTAATATATTAAAGGGCTGAGCCCCGGTGGCGTAGTGGTTGTGCGCAGGACTGTGGCCCACGGGGTTGGAGGTTTGAATCCAGCAGCGGCTCTCCAGGAACAGGCTGGGCCTCCTACTCCCACTACCAGAGGGCATTGATGCCCCCCCCAAATTAATATATTAAAAAACAAAAACTAGTCTCATGATAAATGGGCTTCTGCCCTGGGGATAAGGAGCCCTTGTCACACGCTGCTTATGTACTGTTGCTAACCAAAAGGTCAGTGTTTCAAATTCATCAGCTGCTGGAGAAAGCAGTGACAACTTCTACTCTGTCCTAGAGGATTACTGGTCAGAATTGACTCAGTAGCAATGGGCTGTCCTGGTGGTACAATGATTAAGTACTGGACTACAAATTAAAAGACCTGGCCATCTGCTTCTATAACGATTATAGGCAATGAAACCTCATTGGGCAGTTCTACTCACAGCGGGTCCCTGTGAGTACCACCACCATCTCATCTGGATTTTCCTGAAACCAAGAACTCAGGATTGCAGAAGTGTGGGATGTAGCTGTGTGGTTAGTGAGGACAGGAGAAAGGTGAGGCACAGGCTCTTCGGCCAGCAGCAAGAGCTGAGGCCACGAGGAAGCACTCGGCAGATGACCAACCCCCAACTAAGTCAATCAAATCCCTATTTCTGATGTATCTGATAACTTACTGGAGTTACATCATTGTATAGTTCTCCTAAGCCTTGGTGGTCTTGGTGCACATTAGGGATTAAAACCCCAGGTCTCACTGACATTTCCAAAACACCACCCCCACCCAAGACAATTCTAACAGGTGGCAGCTCTTTAAGACGGAGGAGAACTGCTCCCTGGGAATTCTGAGACTCTATAGAAGCAAACTGCCTTATCTTTCTCCTTCCATGTAACCTGATGGGTGCAAAATGCACATTTTTCAGTTAGCAGCCCATGGCTTAACTCACCATTCATTTTTATCCCTCCCTCTCAGCCACACCCCCCACCACGCCCTGTGCATACACTGCTTTCTTGATTTCCTTTTCACAGCTCTTGTTAGTGTGCCAGAATCGGATTGATCCCCTTATCACTTTTGCCTAGGCTTTCAAACAGTTCTGACAATTTCCTTTTTGAGTCTTTGAGGTTTTCCACACACAGAAGCATTTCCTCTGCAAAGTTTTACTTCTTTACCAAGCTGGATGACTTTGATTTCCTTCTGTTGTCGAAAAGCACCTATGCTTCAACACAATGTCGATTAAGAGTGGTGACAAAGGGCATCCTTGTCTGGTTCCCTTTCACGTCTCCCTGTTGAGCAAAGTTTTAGCTACTGGTTTTGTGTATATGGCCTTCGTTGTTTTGAGAAATCTTCTGTTTCTATTTCGCTGAGTGTTGCTTTTAAAAAAAAAATCAGAAATGCCTACTGAATTCTATCAAAATGCCTTTAATGTATCAACTGATATGATCACGTAGCTCTTGTTTACTTATATGGTGGATTACATTTTTTCCTAAGGTTGAGCCATCTTAGCATACTTGGTAAGAACGGCACTTAATCAATTTTCTTTTTAAAGACACTTATTCAGCACCATAATCAGATTATTACATTTAGCAATCAACAGCATAGGTGCAAAAAAAAAAAAGCTACATTAAGATCCTTTGCTGGAATGCTTTGCAAATAATCTGTTACACTTAGTCACGAGTACAGCCTCAGTGCTTGCTTCGGCAGCACATGTATTAAAATGCAGTCCTCAAGTTCTTGTCCGTACACACGGGTATTGTCTAAAACAGGTCTTTGTAGCGCACCTCGCACCCCACCACGGTGCGTGGCTGAGCGCACAGAGCTCTTGCAACCTGTAGCTTCCCTGTCACTTCTCTGGCTCTCCTTCCTGCTCAGCTGTTTCCTGCTAGTCATTAAAATCTGCCACTGCCACAGTTACTGCTGGAACCACTACAGCCACTTTGGTTTCGTGGTTTGGCAAAGGATTGACCACCATCACCACGTGGGCCAGAGTTTCTGCCTCCACCGTTTCCTCCCTTTATTGGTCCAAAATTGGAAGAGTGCTGTAATTGCCAAAATCATTATAGATTCTGCGACCTTCACAAGTGCTCTGTCTCCTCCTTTGTTACAGCTGCCACTCCCACCAAAGCCGTGGCCCTGGTCTCCGTAACAGTCCACCACTTCCATAGGCTCTGCTTCCTCCAGAACAATGGTTCTCAAGCCTTCCTCATGCCGCGACCCTTTAATACAGTTCCTCATGATGTGGTGACCCCCCTCAACCATAAAATTATTTCAGTTGCTACTTCGTAACTGTCATTTTGCTGTTTTGAATCAGGTGCCCCCTGTGAAAGAGTCGTTAAATCCTCAAAGGGGTTGCGACCCACAGGTTGAGAACCACTGCTGGAGTAACCAGGACTGACTGCCTCCTCCACAGCCACCATCACTACCAAATCCATTATGACCATCCCCACTGCTGCCATATCCACCACTGCCACCGTGAGTCCATGAAGTTTCTGTTCCAACCAAAATTCTGGCATTCCCACCAAAAACATCTTCACGGCCACCACCAGTTTCAATTTCTTTGGCTGGAAGAGGCATTGGTCATCTCTTGCTTCGACAGGGCTTTCCTACCTTCACAATTGTGGGCAGTCACAGAACGATATTTCTGAATGACAATCTTATCTACAAAGTCAAGGTCATCCAAAGTCACAAAAGCCAAGTCCCTCTTCTTGCCACTGCGTCAATGGTCGTGGCTTCAATTACTTCAATTTTCCCATATAGCTCAAAATCAACCTCATTGATGGTATTCCTCAATATCTTTTTTGTTTTGTTTTTTGAGGGGGGCATTACTGCCTCTGGTGGTTGTGGGCGCTACCCAGTGCCGCTCCTGAGAGCCGCCGCTGGATTTGAGCCGCCAAGCCTGTGGGCCGCAGTCCCGCACTCAATCACTTACGCCACCGTGCTCGGCCCTCTTCAATATCTTTTAAAATCTTTTCTTGCAGTTAAATGGGTACCTGACCTTGGGAGTCTTCTTAAGACAGCTGTCGTTGGTTCCACAATTTTCCCATCTATTTTGTGTGGGCTTGTGGTTAAAGGCTGTATCAACTCCTGCCACAGTCAAATAAGTGACAAACCCAAAGCCTTGAGTGCTTGTTATCTGATCTCTCATTATCATCACACAGTCCGGGCAAGCGGTCCCCATGCTCAAAATGACTCCACAGGCTCTCTTTTGTTACTTCAAGGCTCAATCCCCTGATTGGTTTCTGTCACTGTTCAGACTCTTCAGGAGACTCTTGACTTAAACATAATGGGGGGTGGGAGTGAGAGAATGAATAAAGCTTGGCCAGGAGTTTTAAAGCTTGGCCAGGAGTTTGTTGAGAATTTTCGCATCTATTTCCTTTTTTTTTTCTTTTTTTTGGGGGGGCATCACTGCTCTCCGGTGGTGGGAGTAGAAGGCCCAGCCCCACTGCTGGAATTGAACCTCCGTCCCAGTGGGCCACAGTCCAGCGCACAATCACTACGCCACCGGGGCTCAGCCCTCACATCTATTTTCATAAAGGATATTAGTCTAAATCCTATCTGGTAATGTCTTCACCTGGTTTTGGTGTCAGGATTATACTTCCTTAATAAAATGAGTTTGGGAGTGTGCTGTCCTGTTCTATATCCTGTAAGAGTTTAAATAGAAATGGGGTCAATTCTTCTGTGAATGCTTAGTAGAATTCCCCAGTAAAGCCATCTAGTCTTGAATATTTTTGTTTGGAGTTCTTTAATGACCGGGTCCATTTCTTCTTTGGTTATGGACCTGTTGAGGTTTTCTACATCTAACTACTTTAGGTGGGTAGTATGTTTCTATTAAATTGTCCATTTCATCTAAGTTTTCAAATCTGTCATTCTTAGGACTGTTATTGTCCTTTGCATTCATTTGGTTCTGTTGGGATCTCACTCTTTTCATCATTTATTATTTTATTGGAGGGGTCTTACATATCTTAAAATAACCCATCGTTCAATTGCATTACGCACATTTGTACATATGTTGCTATCAACATTTCCAAAACATTTTCTTTCTACTTGAGCCCTTGGTATCAACTCCCCCCTCCCCCCATGAATCCTTGGTCAATTATATATTATTGTTATTTCATGTCTTACACTGTCTGTTGTCTTCCTTCACCCACATCTGTTAGCTGGAATGAGTATATATCCAACCTTGTGATGGGTTCCCCCTTCCTCCCCCTACATTAAAGATAGCTCTCTCCCACTACTGTTCCTGAGGTTTCTACCTGTCCTGAAGAATTTCATGTGTCAAAAGCTCTTATCTGTACCAATGTGTGTACTCCAGTCTAGTAGGATTTGCAAGGTAGAACTGGGTCATGGTATCGAGGTGGTGGGGGTGTCATTTTTTATCCTTTGTTTTTGCATCCTCTCCTTTTCCTTTGTTTGCCTATTTTGTTAATACTTTCAAAGAACAAACTTCTTGTCTTGATTTTTTTCACTAATATGTTTGTTTTCTGATTCTTTTCCTATTTATTACTTTTTTTTGGGGGGGGGGGGCATCACTGCTCTCCGGGGATGGGAGTAGAAGGCCCAGCCCCACTGCTGGAATTGAACCTCCGTCCCAGTGGGCCGCAGTCCTACGCACAACCACTACGCCACCGGGGCTCAGTCCCCTATTTATTACTTTTTAAGCAGTTTTACTGGCATATAATTCACATCATAATCCAATTTAATACTTCAATCACATTTTAGAACATTTTCTTTGTTCCTGTACTCATCATTGTTAAGCTCTCCATTTTCCCCCTAATTGCCTCTGTCTGCCATAACCCTAAGGAATCATTTAATCTAGCTACTGTCTCTAGGTTTACCTTTCCTGGATTACATATACAGAAAAATATATTTTTTTAAATAGAAGCTATTAACAGCAGCAAAGTGAAACAGAAAAAAGCCTCAACTGGAAAGAAAGCAGAAAATATTAAAAGCTAGAACAAAATTAAAATGGTTAAGGGAGATCAAATGGTAAGATGTGAAGTGTCGAGTTAGATGCACCTACCATCATGACTGTGGTTTCTAAAGCGTTCTGCTAGAAGGCAAGGCCACTCACACCTCTCCAGAGGCTCACCCATTTGTATTCCCCTTCACTTTCTCTCCCCGTCCCCTCCCCCCATCATTGCCCTGGTGACAGTAGGAAGCCCAGCCTTGCTTCTGGAGAGCTGCTACTGGACTTGAACCGGCAACCCTGTGGGCCGCAGTCCCCGCGCACAACTACTGAGCCACTGAGCACCCCTTCACTTTCTAAATTTATCGGCAATGACTTGCAAAGGGGTCAAATGAGACTACTGTTGAACTTCACTACACCTGCCATCACTGACTTTGCAATGCTGTCCACTAACCAGGCCCTTAACGGCCCTCCGCTGTGACCAGAGGCTTAGACCATGTGTGGCCCTGCAAATGAATTCTGTCCTTCCAGTCATCCAGTTTTCTGAAAACCCGGTGCTCGCAATGATTCATTCACTTTTGTTCTAATCTTCATTATTTTGTTTCTTCTGATGACTGAAGGTTTATTTTCTTACTCTGGTTCTAACTGTAGGAGATGCTGTGTTAAAGTGCAGATTTTGAGTCTGCTTCCTTTTTTGATGTGTGCACTTATTACTATCAACTGCCCTCAGGATTGTCTTTGCTGTATCCCACAGGTTGGGGCATGTTAGATTTTTCATTCTCATTTGTTTCAGAATATTAAAATTTCTTCCTCGTGTCTTCAACTACTCAGTAGGTTTTAAGCAGGGGTTTAATTTCTTTGTATTTGAGGTCTTTTCCCCCTGCTATTGTTGATCTCTGATTTTATAGCATTGTGATCTGAGAAAATGGTTTGTAATGGCTGCGTTTTTTTAAACTTTTAAGATTTGTTTGAGGCTGAGCCCCGGTGGCGTAGTGGTTGTGCGCGGGACTGCGGCCCACTGGGATGGAGGTTCAATTCCTGCTCACAGGAGCAAAGGCTGGGCCTCCTACTCCCACCACCAGGGCAGTGATGCCTAAAAAAAAAATAAATAAATAAATAAATAAAATAAATAAGATTTGTTTGTGGCCCACCATATCATCTATTCTAGAGAATGTTCCATGAGCCCTGGAAAACAATGTATGTGGTGCTGTTGTTGGGTGTAGAATTCTATGTTCATCTAAGGGTGAAAGTTGTGTTGTTTACTTGTGTTTCTTTTCCTATGTTCTGTCCTTCCTTGAGTGTGTCTTGAAGCTTCCTACTGTTACTGTTGTACTATTTTTCTCAACGCTATAAGAGTTTGATGAATGTATTTGGAAGGTCTCTCCTGGGTTCATACACACACGTCTTTTTGTTCTACGATCCCTCTAGTCATTATGGAATACCCATCTCTGTATGTGTGCTGCTATTGGGAACTGTGTTCTTCCAATTG
This sequence comes from Nesogale talazaci, assembly GCA_004026705.1. Lineage (NCBI taxonomy): Eukaryota > Metazoa > Chordata > Mammalia > Afrosoricida > Tenrecidae > Nesogale > Nesogale talazaci. Next base: position 20,410 of record PVJH01013285.1, read on the forward strand.
TTTCTGTGCTGAATTTCCTGTTTTTGGATTTCCTTGTTCTTTTTTTCCCTTTGCTGTTAATTTTCCCCCTAAGCTTTTATCTAAGGTTTTCCCCTTTTCTTTGAGGTTACCTTATTACTTTCCTCCCAGACTTATTTTGAAAACCACTTTAAGTGAGTTGATTTTTAGGGATGTCTTATATTTTTATGTGAGATTAATGTCTGCTCTTATGGATTCTCTGTCCAAAGGACGCCATTTATTACTTCTGGTAAAACTGGTTTTTTTTTTTTTTAAAGGCATCACTGCCCTCTGGAGGTGGGAGTAGGAGGCCCATCCTTTGCTCCTGTGGAGCTGGAATTGAACCTCCATCCCAGGGGGCTGCAGTCCCGCACACAACCACTACGCCACTGGGGCTCAGCCCCTGGTCTTGTTTTTCACAAATTCCTTGAGTTCTTCCTTCTCTGGGAATACTACTTTTCCTTCATATCTGAAGGATAATTTTGCTGTAAGAATATTTTTTGTTCCTACTCCCACCACCAGGGCAGTGATGCCTTTAAAAAAAAAAAAAAAAAAGAATATTTTTTGTAAAGATCATTTTATTAGGGGCTGAGCCCCGGTGGCGTAGTGGTTGTGCGCGGGACTGCGGCCCACTGGGATGGAGGTTCAATTCCGGCTCCCAGGAGCAAAGGCTGGACCTCCTACTCCCACCACCAGAGGGCAGTGATGCCTAAAAAAAAAAAAAAAAAAAAATCATTTTATTAGCTCTTACAGCTCTGTAACGACCCATACATCAAAATCTATCAAAAAGATTTGTACATATGTTGCCATCACAATTTTCTAAACATTTACGTTCTATTTGAGTCTTTGATATCTTCCTTCACCCCTCCCACTCTTGCGACCCCTTCATGAATTACACGTTGTTATTGCTACTTACACCAAACACTCTTCCCTCGTGGTTTCTTCCCCCCCTCCTCACGCCTTCTCCCTACTCTCCTGGTAGCGCTACTCCCATTTCTGCTCCTGGGGCTGAGCTGACCTGGATTCCAAGTGTTCTGAGCTCTTCTCTGTACCGGCACATGCTCTGGCCTTGCCACTGTCAAAGGAAGGATTTAGGGTCATGACAGTGTGTGCGGGGTGAGGAAGCCTTAAGGAACCAGAGGAATACTGCTGCATCCATGCTAGACTTCACCCTGGTTGACTCGTCCCTTCCTTGCAACCTTTCTGTGAAGGGATACTGCATTCAGGAGGGGATGGGTTTGCGATCCCTTTTGTTTGTTTATCTGTTTTGGGTCGTCTTGGACTTAGGAATTGACCATTTTTTTCTTTGAGGATTTTGAATATGCCATTCCACGGTCTTCCTGACTGCATGGTTTCTGCTGAAAATTCTGAACTTATTCTTATTAGGTCCCCTTTTTAAACAACTTTTTTTCCCTGTACTGCTCTCAAGATCTTCTCCATGCCTTCATCAAGTTTGACTACAGAATGTCATGATGATTTTTTTTTGGGGGGGGTGGCGGAAGGGTTGGGGTGTCTATCATAGTTGAGGGTTTTTTTAGCTTCTTGAATAATTTTCTCCTTTATTTAATGTTAGGGATGTTTTCTTCCACACAGTGCTTATACTACTTTCTCTGTGGATTTATTTTTCTCTCCTTATTCTGGAATTCTGATATCAGTTGTTCCTCTTAATACCCAAAACTAAATTCACTGCCATCGAGTTGATTCTGATTCACAGTGACCCTGCAGGACCTGATAGGACTGCCCCTGCCGATTCCGAAGACTTTCAATCTTTCCAGCAGTAGAAAGCTTCACCTTTCCCTCGGGGAAGGGCAGATGATTTCCAATTGCTTACTCTGTAGTTAGCAGCCCTATGCATAACCTACTATACCACCAGGGCTCCACTCTCGTTCCTCTTGATGGTGAGTGTCCCACACAGTTTTCTCTTTTGATTGTTCTCACACATTAAAATCGAGATATTTGTCTTCAATCTCACTAATTCTGCTTTCCATTACTTCAACTCGACTGTTATATTCTTTAAAAGTATTGTCGGGCTGAGCCCCGGTGGTGTAGTGGTTGAGTGCGCGACTGTGGCCCACGGGCGTGGCAGTTCAAATCCAGCAGCGGCTCTCCAGGAGCAAGGCTGGGTAGCTCCCACAACCATCAGAGGACAGCGATGCACCACCCCCCAAAAAAGTATCGCCTAATTCAACATACAACTGAATGGCAATGTAGGAGAATTTCATTATAAATGAAAAATTCCACAATTTATATGACTCCATTTTTTTTGGAGGGGGGCATTACTGCTCTCTGGTGGTGGGAGTAGGAGGCCCAGCCCCACTGCTGGAATTGAACCTCCGTCCCAGTGGGCCATAGTCCTGCCCACAACCACTACGCCACCGGGGCTCGGCCCATGACTCCATTTTTAAAACTGGCAATTTTTAAGAACAAACAAAACTAAAAGATTAGTGGTTGCCTAAGGGTCAGAGTAAAAATAGGGATTTGACTCTAAATGGCAAAAGGAACTTTTTAGGGCAAGAGAAATATTTTCAAAACTAGATTGTGGTAATGGTTGCACAAGTGAACATTTGCAAAAGGTAGATTTTATGGTGTGTCAACCAAGTTGTGTAAAAAAACTGGAAGCTAAAGAAAACTCACTTTGCTTACAAAATTAGTCAATTAACCAAAATAATAATCATCCTGGGGCACAGACAACAGGAAAGTGGATAAAGGGAGATATTGGACAGTGTCCAATATGACAAAAATAATGGTAATTTGTAAATTATCTATCAAGGGTTCAACATGGAGGGAAAAGGAAGGGAAGTGAGCTGATAGCAAGGGCTTAAGTAGAAGGAGGATGTTTCGAGAACGATGATGGCAACAAATGTACAAATGTGGTTTGCATACAATTGATGTACACAATGATTGTGATAAGAGTTGTATAAGGGTCCAATAAAATGATTTTTTTTAAAAAAAATCATCATCAATCTATTATAAAAGTGGGAATGAAGTTTTACACTATGGGTATTTTGAAAGAGTTTATTAAACCCTTGGCTGAGCCCCGGTGGCGTAGTGGTTGTGCGCGAGACCGCAGCCCACTGGGTTGGAGGTTCAAATCCAGCAGCAAGGCTAGGCCTCCTACTCCCACCATCAGAGGGCAGTGACGCCCCCCCCCCCAAAAAAAAAAAAAAAAAGAAATCCTAAACCCTAAGGAACCCTGGTGGTTCTGTGGATTAGGTACTGGGCTACTAATCAAAAGGTTGGCAGTTCAAACCCACCAATGCTCAAAGGAAGAAAGAGATAGCAGCTAGCAGCGGAGTTCTGTTTGTTGACTCATCCTATTGTCCAAACTATGAAACTATGGAGCCTTGTTATCTGGTAGGAGCAGCAGGCAGTCTTCTTTTAATGTGCCTGGGACCTCAAGTCTGCCTGGAAGGGAATTCTAAGAATCTGCATTGGTCTCACTCCACCATCATTCTTCCAATCCCAAGACAAGAATCTCTGAAAACCACTGGGCTTCAAAACACAAACTCTGGATAATCAGTAACTATAATCAGTAACTGCAAATTATGCGGCAAACAAAGCTTGTTTGAACTAGTAGACTAGACCAGCTAAGAAATACACAATCGATTTTTTTGGTTAAAATGTCCCACACCAAGTTCTTTATTTGTCAACTGTAGTCTATTTCTTACAGTGGAATATAATTCTTAAAAGGGGAAGCAACTATGATATGGCTTCAGATTCTCAAACATTATTTTAACAGAAAAAAACAGGAATTACTTGCTTACTAGAGTGGAACGTAGCTCTGAATCCATCTAATAATAGAAAGAATAAATAATTTGATAAACAGGTTTGGGGGAAAGAAAATGTTCTAAAATTGATTAGGATAATGATTGTACAACTCTTCTTGATGTGATCAAATTACTGAATTGTGTGATGTGTAGGGTTAAGTGTCTAAGCTGGGTACCTTGCACACAAATTTAATGTTCACTTCCTGAAAGAAGATCAACTTGGGATGAGAACTATGGTCAGGTACGAAGTAATGGTGGCTTAAGAAAATCTGGTGACATCAACTCACATGTACTTCAAATATTATAAATGTACCAAGTTTTTGATAATGCATTTTGTTGCGGGGGGGGGGGGGTGTTATTAACCCTTTTCTTGGTTAGGTGGGGTTGTTGAGAATATAGACACCAATTGAGCCATTCCTACATACCTGAGATCATTTTAAAAAGTTAGGGAAAAAGTAAAACTATATTCTAGTTACATTTTCCACACCCTTTTGGAAGCCTCCTCAGACAATTCAATGACATGGATGACATTCCTTGAGCTGTGCAACTACTCTCCCCCTCCTTTTGGAGAAGTTCCTCCCACATTCAACTCACGGCCCTCTTAAGGCATCTATCAAATCTTCCCCATTGCTACTGTGCCTTTGATCAGATATAAATAGCTCTTAAACGGGCATAGTGCTCAAGGCAGGCTTTTTTTCCTTTACTAGTTAAGACAGACTACTTACTGTTCGCATTTTTCAGAAGACTCCAGGGAATATTTTTTGGCTGAAGGTCTAAAGATGATCGTGGAGCAGTAGATAATCTTGGAGATTCACTCCTCCTCCATGGCTCCAGCAAGTCTGGAGTCCATGAGCATGCATTTTGTTTTTTAAATGTTCCCCGGTTTAGCTATAACCCTATACCCACGACAGAATAGCCTGAAAAGCAAACCGAAACTCTTCTGCCTCAAGCGTTTTGTCGGGTTCTCTCCTTCCTCCAGGTTTCAAGAGCAGGAAACAAAATAGGCCTGGGGAACCCCTTGAACTCACTGTCCTCGGATAAGGCAATCATTTTTCAAATTGATTCTCAAAAATCAAAACAAAAAGAAACCCTCGTTGTCCTTGAGTTGATTCTGACTCATACTGATCCTACAGGACAGGGCAGAACTGTCCGGATGGCTTCCCAGGACTAACTTGATGGGAGTAGAAAATCTCATCGTTCTCCTGATCCTTAAGGATTACATACAGTCTAGAAGAGACCCCGAAGCAGCTCTACTCTGACCTCTCCATGGTTCCTGCGAATCAGAAAGCAGCAATGGGTTTGCTTTTTCTGGGTGCCTACAAAGAACCCTATTTAGAAAAATAGGGAGTTTCTTTTATGTTATGGGGAAAAGATGAGACTGAAAGATCTTTTTATTTTACTGATTTGGCGGGGGGTGGGGTGGGGTGGGGTGTGGGCATTACTGCCCTTTGGTGGGAGTAGGAGGCCCAGCCTTGCTCCTGGAGAGCTGCTGTTGGATTTGAACTGCCAACCCAGTGGACTGCAGCCCTGCATTCAACCACTACACCGCCACCACCACCAGGGCTCAGTCCTGAGACTGAAAGATTTACAGTCTTGGAAACCACAAATAGTTCAAATGAGCTCAACCAACTTAGCGGCAGTGAGTTTGTTATGTTAATGGAGGGCATACCAGAATAGGGTGGGTGCCCTGCCAATCACTTTTATAAAAAGCACAACAGACTCTAAGTGACCTCACAGAACAGGGAAGAAATGGCCCAAAGGGTTTTTCAGGCTGTGGATCTTTATGGAGGCTAGCTGTCTTACCCCATGCCCCCAGCAGCTGGTGGGTTTGGACCACTGATCTTTTGGTGAACAGCCGAGCATTCAATCCATGGCACCACCAGGACTTCTTGACCTCCTGGGCTACCCTGGGGCTCAATGGACAAAAACAGGCAGACACTAACTACCCCAAGTGAAGTTTGATTCTCTGCTCCAGGAAATGGCCTCAGAGTGTGCTGGTTGTTAAGTGAGCCTTTTGGAAGGTATGGCTGCTAACTTCTGCTTCAGTGAGTGGGGAAGTGGTAAAAGCCAGCGTGGCTCTGCAGAGATGGCTGGTCTAACAATATCTTGTAAATATAAAAGGAACTGCTTTGATCTGTAGCTCCTATTTCCTGACTCCAACCATACCTTAAGCTTTTAACGGTACCTCCTCATCCCTGAGGTATCTAGAAAATGAGCCCTGGACCTTAATCATCAACTCATTTACCCGCACTAGTTCCGAGGGGCTTCTGTCACCTACCTCTGTTATTTGGCTTCTCTCCAAATCCAGTGCTACCAGCCAGTAAGTTGACCACAATCTCTCTGCAGGTTCCCCTACTCTGCCTAGGGCCATGTATAGTCTGAAACACTCCAGCCAGCTCCAGGCCCTTCTCCAGTGCAAGCCTGAACAAGAGTTTCTCCAGGCAACTCTTCTGATGACTACTCCAGCTAGCTCACCAAAACCAAACCCACCGCCAGTGACAACTCACCGTGACCCAACAAGATGGACCAGAATGGCTCCGCGTGGGGTTTCTCAAACCAGACGCCTGCCTTTATGAAAGCGGAGCGCCTCATCTTTCTCACTCAGAGTTCCTGGTGGGCTTGAACAGACACACCAGGTTAGAGCCACCTTTATTTTCCTCTGGCCCTCATAAATACTAGGTAAAGGTCATGATGTCCTGTTGGACTGCAGCTCTGGTGAGAGTGAGGCCATCTCACACACAGGGCAAGTATGCAGCTGGCATTTAATAAGATTCACTAAATAAGTGAAAATTCAGGAATCTGGTGAAGGTTAAGTTCAGGAGGAGGGGAAAAATTCAACACTGCCCTCTGGACAAAAACTGAGTAGCTTCCTGGATATGCCTCTCATTCCCCTTCCCAGAATCCAAGTATTCCTCCTCTCGGCCCAGTGACAGTCATCACTGTGCCCTTTATATTAGTACATGCAGGAGTCCAGGCTATAGCGTGTGCTTCCTGGTCGCTTGGGAAAAGAGTATTCCAGCTTTTTTTTTTAAGTACAGGCTTTGGAGTCTACAGATTTCAGTTCTGCAATGGTTTTTGCCGGTGTGACCTTGGAAAATTAAATTGGGAACGAATTTGAAAGCACAGCCCATGGAGCAAAGCAGACATTCAACTCAAGCTAGTCGGTGGGCTTCAGCTACACCAGGCAATACTCCCCATCCCACTTGCCAGTGCAGAACAGCCTGAGCACCGCGACCACCCAAAATGGCGGATCTGAGCACTGTGGAGAACCCTCCTCCTGGCTTCTCAGGGTTCTTTCTTTATCCAATTGAAATCTTTTCCCAAAGAGAATCTCACCCTCTTAACACCAGTATCAAGTAATCTCCAGTTAACACGAGTTCTGTTCCCGAGGGATCTTTTTTTTTTGGCATCACTGCCTCTGGTGGTCATGGGCGCTACCCAGTGCTGCTCCTGAGAGCTGCTGCTGGATTTGAACCGCTGAGCTCGCGGGCTGCAGTCCCGCACTCAACCACTTATGCCACCCAGGCTCAGCCTTTTTGTTTTGTTTTGTTTTTCCAAGGGAATTTTAAAGTCAAAATTGTACAGTTCCATTCTTAGAGACCTTCAGGCTAATCTATCATTTCTTAGAATGTTCCTGTCTATGCATAAAAAAAGTAAGAAACACTTCCAGATACATTATCACCTCTTTAATATAAAATAGTAACAATGAAAAAAAACAGTAACAATGTTTCCATTTACATTGCAAAGTTGTGTCTATTTGTTATTAAGAACCATTTTGTGCGCCTCATACTTTTAATGTATTAGGCTTTACAAGAGTTGTTTTGTCTAACTGCAGAAGGAAAAGGGAAAGGTTAAAAAGTAGGGAGAGTCTAGCTGAACCCTGGTGGCGCAGTGGTCGTGAGCGGGGCTGTGGTCCACAGGGTTGAAGGTTCAAATGCAGTAGCTGCTCTCCAGGAGCAGGGCAGTGATGGGGGGGTGGGCGGGAGTAGGGACAGTCTTGGTGGCAGTGGTTACGTTACACACTGGGCAGCTAACTTCAAGGTCACTTGTTTGAAATCACCAGCCACCCCCCAAGGGAGAGAGTTGAGGCTTTCTACTGCCATAAAGAATAATGCAGCCCTGGAAACCCACAAGGGCAGTTCTACTCTGTCCTCTAGAATCCCTACGAGTCAACATGAGTCTGGCTTAATATTCTGGAATGGTCAGAAATGTTCTTTTTTTTTTTTTTTTTTTTTTGCCTCACTGCCCTCTGGTGGTCGTGGGAGCTACCTAGCCTTGCTGCTGCTGGATTTGAACCACTAAGCCAATGGACTGCAGTCCGGCACTCAACCACTACGCCACTGGGGCTCAGCCCAGAAATGTTCTAATTAGGGCACATTAGAACCTCTATCTGGGGTGAAGCCTAGGGCCCCTCTAGTAAGAAACCTATTGAAAACTACAGAGCCCAACCTGTTCACTTTATACGTGATAAGACAAAAAACAAAGCAAAAACAACTCATGGTTGAACAGAGTAGAACTGCCCTTTCTGTGACTCAGAGGCTTCGTCTGACACAGCGGAGCTGCTGGTGTGTGGACTCTAGCATAACCCACTGCACCACTAGGGTCCCATAGATGTGTGAAGCTGTCCATAAGGCTTTCTCGGGAAGTTCTCCCTAGGCCTCCTGGTCCACTTCTGCGGCTCTCTAGCAGAAAACTGGGGAGATTGGGAGTTTCTGGGTGTGTCTCTCAGGCACCCTTGGCGTGGGAGACATGGGTAGTCAAAAAGAAAAGGAAGCAAAGAGGAGAAATATAGCAAACCAGGACTGGGTGGGTGGGGCACTCAATGCTCTGGAAGTCAATTGGGAAGTAATCGGAGGGCTTTTTCATAACCAAGTATATTAACCTAAGCAAGGTAAAAATTAAAGCACTATAGAGTTCCTAGGAAACTCAACTGGATATTTTCTATAAATTTTTTTCATAAATACCTAGGGACAGAGATGATACAAATTCAATTTATTCCCAACAGAGAAATATTATTGCATGTACTAATAACACAAGTCATTATCTATTTATTCCATTTTCCTACCTACTTATTCAAGTCCACTCATACGATGGATGCGCACATCAATCTTATAAAGAAATATAATCAGAATGCTCCTTAGGATGACAATGAGATTTTGGATCATCAAAGAGCCAACAAAAAACATGGGAAACCTTCACTGAGACGGACTGCCATCATAACCACACTAGAACTCAACCGTACCAATAAACATCAAGATGGCACAGAAACTAGAAACAGTTTGGTTATCATAAATAGGAATCGACTCAACTAATTGATTCCTCCACTCCGGTACCCCTTCCCTCTCCTTTTCACCAGTGGTGTTCCAGTTTGGCTCCCTCTCTTACCTGACCCCCCAAAAAAAAAAAATTTTTTTTTTTAATGGTGATTCTCACTAAACAAGATTAGTCAAACTCCGTTTTGCCTTTGGAGCCCTCTACAGCTTGCCACTTGAGTACTTTTCCATGATGAGATTCCACCACTCAAGCTGTCACTTGTTCCTACTATCTGCCAATCAAAAATTACGCCCACTCTTAAAGGCCTAACTCAGACTTTATTTTTCATCTGTATAGCCTCCACATAATTACTAAGGAATCTGGAAAAATAATGATAACTTATAAATCATAAAGGGCTCTTGAGGGCGGGGCCGGGCAGAAGGGAGGGAGAGAAGAAATAAATGAGGAGCTGATACCAAGGGCTCAAGTAGACAGGAAAACGTTTTTTTAAGTGATGATGGCAACAAATATACAAATGTGCTTGACACAATGGATGTATGGATTGTGATGAGTTATAAAGTCTCCAATAAAGTGACTTACAGTAGGGGCTGAGCCCCGGTGGCGTAGTGGTTGTGCGCGGGACTGGGGCCCACTGGGACGGAGGTTCAATTCCAGCAGTGGGGCTGGGCCTCCTACTCCCACCAGCAGAGAGCAGTGATGCCCCCCAAAAAATAACAACAACAACAACAACAACAACAAATAAAATGACTAACAATAAATAAAGAAAGGAAAAAAATCTCTGCACAGAACAGGCACAAGTTCTCAGGAGCTGACTCAGGAAATGCCAAAAGTTACTAATTAGTAACCCTAAAAGTCTTAAATCCCTCTGGAAACAGTAGGTCTTTAAAAAGATACTATTCAAACTGTAACATTCCAGCCAAGAAACATGCCACCAAACAAGCTTGGCTAATCAACATCAAACACTAAAATGTGTGCAATGCCCAAGATTACATTCTCACTAGATTTTATCAATCTCAAGGTAAAAAGCTTGGACCCAGGGTTCAAATTCTAATTCTCCTTGCATTTTACAGTTAGAGGACTTAGTATTTCACCAGACTGAGGGCTTAAGACAATCACACAAGTAGTGAACAGTGACACAAATACCAGAGGGCTTGGAAAGTTCATGGAGAGTAATGGGAGGGCAGGGGCTGAGCCCCGGTGGCGTGGTGGTTGTGTGCGGGACTGCAGCCCACTGGGATGGAGGTCGATTCCAGCTCCACAGAGCAAAGGCTGGGCCTCCTACGCCCACCACCTGAGGGCAGTGATGCCTACCCCCCTTCAAAAAAATAAAAAAAAGACAAAAAAGAGAATGGGAGGGCTAAGCCCCGGGGGCGTAGTGGTTGTGCGAGGGACTGCGGCCCACTGGGAGGGAGGTTCAATTCCAGCTTCACTGGAGCAAAGGCTGGGCCTCCTACTCCCACCACCAGAGGGCAATGATGCCTAAAGAAAAAAAAATTTTTTTAAGAGAATGGGATTTTTCCAAGATCTTCCTGAAGCCCCCTTGTGCTTATCAGATCTAAAGTATATTCCCATTTTAGCTTAAAGCTATTTTTCTGATACAAATATTTTTAAGTGGGAAAATGATTTAGACCTTATTTTTAGTGAATCTTAAACGGTGCCAAAAGAGGTAGTAGGCAATTCTGAACCTCTTAGGAGATAGTTGCTGGCCTATCTACCAGCAGATGTGCTAGTGGAGAGACATAACCAGAGACTCTCTTCAGAACTGCCATTGAACCCTGGTGGTACTGAGTTGATTCCAACTCATACCCATAGATAGGGGATTTGTGAAGATGCAAATCTTTACCAGGAGAAGATATTTTAATCCTTCTGCCACAAAGTAGCTGGTGGAATTTGAACAGCTGATCTTATAGTTACCTAACAGGACCACCAAGGTTCCCAATACTTTAGGAGGGACCAGTGACGTTGAAAAACTCGTCATATTTGGTAAAGTAGTGGGGCATCACAAACTGGGAAGCCCCTCCATGGGATGGACTGGCACGGTGGCTGCGACAATGGCCTCGGACACAGTCACTATGGAGAGGACCATACAGAACCGGGTAGGCCACATTGCTTAGACATTTGAACCACTTCTCCAAAAAACACTTGTTAGGCCTGACCTAATGTCTCTTTTTGGCTAAGCCTGTTAATTCATGCCCATTTTCACAGTGCAGCATTTTGCTCCAGGAGAAAATGAAAAAGTTCAATTAAAATTAAATCTCCTCAAGAAAAAAAAAATTAACGTAACAACTCAGCTGCCGAAAGAAAAAAATATTAAGTCATCTTTCTAGCTAACTACACTTGACCTTGGCCAAAAGGCCGAGAAGCGACTCTAGCTAACTAACGCAACTTCAAAAGGCATTTCGAAAATTATGATCCAATTTGAATACATTTCAGAAATAGACTTGCTGATAGCGTAAAATAGGGGAAGTTCTGAAATTATCAGTTCTCTCTCAGGCAGCATGGTATCATGGAAAGAGCTGCAGCTTTTGAAATTGGATTTTTCTGAATCCAAAGTCTGACACTTTTACTTGTAAAACTGTAGGAATTCACTTCACCTGGAAACATAGCCTGTCCTGAAAGAGGAATACAAACCAACAACAAAAACAAAAACTACTCCTGTGGAGTCAATTCCAACTCATGCGGTCCTTTAACGGGGCAGGATCCAGCTCCCTAGGTTTCCGACACTGTCATTTTTATGCAAAGCGGAGCACCACACCTTTCTCTAGTGGAGCAGCCCATAGGTTCAAATTGCTCACTGTTTTATCAGCAGCCTGGCACTTAATCAGTGTGCCACCGGGGCTCTTTTGAGAGCAAGATGCCACGACCATTTCCCCGGAAATGGTTGTTCCAAGAAAATGGGATTGTGTGTGGATTATTGAGTAGCTGTTTTCTACCTGGAGGTGTTCAACAGATATTAATTTGCCTCTTTCACTCAACACAGAAACACACAAGATGTAGGTATAACAAGCCTTCACTTCCCAAGTCTTCCAAAGCACATAACCCAACAGGCTGGTCCATGCTAAGATAGCGCGTCATTCCACAAGCATTTCTGTAGCAACTGGGCTGGGAGGAATCTGCAAGAACTCCGCGAGGGTTGCAGTGGTTTAGCCAAGGTTGGCGGCAGAAAGACGTGGCAGTCAGTCAGCTACCTTAAAGATGAACGGTTTCAGAAACCTCAGGGGCAGTTCACCTGTCATAAGGGTCCCTGTAAGTTGGAATTGATAGCTTAAAAAAACAAAACACTCAAGGCCCTTCACGGCGATCCTACAAGGCCTGGCAGAACTGCCTGCGTGGGTTTCTGAACCTAACTCATGATGGGAGTGGAAAACCTCATTTTTCTCCCTTGGAGCTGGAGGTAAATTTGAACTGCTGACCTTGTAGCTAGTAGTCCAGGGCATAACCGCTACGTCATGGCTGTGGGTTCGATTGGGTTATGGTAGGCCAAGGAGTCCCGGTGGCAAAAATGGTTAAGTGCTCGGCTCCAATCCTAACGGTTGAAGGTTGGAATCCGCCAGCCCAGGTTCCTCAAGCCGAGGCTGGTGGCTCCAGGGGGTCGGGGTGGGGTGTAAATCTTAGCCTCTGAACCCCTAAGGGGCGGTTCTGCTCGGAGAGGACTCCATGGCAGTGGGTTTGGATGGTTGTGCTTTGCCTTTTAAAAACGGAACGACCCCTAAAGTATTAAGAAGAAGGGTCCACGGTCATGTTTTGATAAAACGCCTTCGATGCACTGGTTGTGAGAACGCGCTGAGGGGGAGGGGTGTTGAAAAAAAAATTAGTGGTGGAGGGGGTGGGGGGTTGTCACTAAAGGAGGCCCAACTCCCCCAAAGGCTCTTTTACAAAAGAGAGAGAGGGTCAAGGCTGGCTTCTCCTTGGCGAACCGCTAACAGTCCGAGATGAAACGTGCAACATGTAAGGAATGAAATAATTAAGCGACATACTCCCCAACCCACCCACCCACCCGGGCGCCCCGGGCGCGGATTCGCAAGCCTGCACTGGAGGAGGGCACCCTGAGCACCTTGGTGCAATGATTTCCTGAAGCCCGTTCACGGAAAACCGAGGTGTGGGGTGGGGAGGGGTGGGGAGGGGAGCGGAGGGGAGCGGAGGGGAGGGGGGTGGCGAGGATCCATGATGTCGGCTTTCTGCACCCCGGGCGCGCAGAGTCCTTCTCCAGGTGGCCGCCGGGCACGGGAGGGGAGTGCCGGGTTTACAAGCGAGGGTCGAAAGGGGCCGGGAAGCGGGGGAGGCGGGCGCTGTCAGGGCCGATCGCGGCGCCCCGGCCCTTCCGCGGCCAGCCGGGGCCAGGCCGGGGAGCGCCGCGCAAGGCCGCGCTCGGGCCCGCTCCGGGTGGCAGCGGCGGGGCGCGGCCGGGCCCGCGGGAGACGCAGCACTCACCACACCATGCCGTAGGCGCCCTCGCCTATGTAGGAGAGGTTGGTGTAGCGCGGCCCCACGTCGAACACCTGCCCGCGGACCATCTCCGGGCCCGCGCCCGCCGCCGCCGCCGCCGTCGCCATGTTGGCTGCCGGGCCTCCGCCTCCGCCGCCGCCGCCGCCGCCGCCGCGCTCTCCGCTCCGCGGCCGCCGCTCGCCTCCTGCAAGGGCAGCCTGCTTTCGGCGCGGCCGCCGCGGCTAACCGTGAGCGCGGATGGAGGGCAGCGCTGGAGCTAGCTAGACGTGCGGCTGCTCCTCCGAGACACCGCCTGACTGACGGACGGACAGACGGACCGACGGGCGGGCGGGCGGGCGGGCGGGCGGAGGGCGGGGCTCGCGCCGAGGAGGGCGGCGGGGAGGGAGGGAGGGAGGAGGGAAGCAGCGTGCGCGCGGATTGGCTGCTCGCGCCCTGGGGGCGGGGCGTGAGAGCCTGGCGGAAGACGCGAGCGCCGGGAGGAGCCCTGCGGGGAAGGTGGAGAGGCGCCACCGGCCGGTCACGTGTGGCGGAGGAGTGCCGCACACAGCTGGCGGACCCGGAGACCCAGGCGGCGGGCGGGGTCCGGCCCAGCGGAGCCTAGAGGGAGGCCTGAAGGGACGGGACGAGGACCGGAGCGCGGTCCGAACAGAACCGAGCACAATTCCGGACAGCGCGCGATACCCCCGGATGATACCCGGACCCGGACCCTGGGCTTGTCCCAAACCGTGAATCTGAATCCCACACCCAAACTTAAAGACTTCGAAGGGAGGACAAAAACCGTAAGGGCATAACCATAGTGGGAAAGAAGCATTTGCACGCTGAAAAAAATGTGGGCTAGGAACTTCAAGGTCAACAGTTCGAAACCACCAGCGGCTCTGCGGGAGAAATATGAGGCTCCATTAGAGTTACCGTCAAAAGGAAGAAAAAAAAAGTTACCGTCCTGGAAATAGTGCACCCCTGCCCTAGAGGGTCACTATGAATTGGGTTTGTTTGGGTCTGTTTGTTTGTTTGCTTCTTGAGACCAAAAAGATACTTGGAAGATCAAGTAGTTGTTGCACAGTTCCTGGGGTCCAGCACTGAAAAAGTATTTATACCCTCTATATAGTTACGAAACTTACGTTGTAAATGCAGTGCCTTAATTATATAATATGCTTTGTAGTGCCTTAATTTGCTAGTATAGCGCTTCCAGCAATAGTCATCCGTATTGTAAAATGTAGTTCACCACAAGGTTCAAACCTACCATCTCCGTGAAAGGCAAAAATGGGCAGTTTGCTTCCATCTTGGAAGCGCCCTGAATCACCATGAATTGGAATCTCCTTGATGGTAGTGGGTTTAACTTAGATGCCCGTGGCTATGGTCTCATTTGGGAAAGAACTGGTGATTCCGAGACAGGATTGGGGTGAGATAAAATGTTCAGTTACTAATGCCTTACTAGAAGGTGTCACCCAGGTCACCACCTTTCATTTCCTTGTTGGTGGTAGGAGGGTCTGCATAGCATATTTTTGGAATGTTATGGAAAAGTTCTCTCTCATGCTCTGAACCCTACATCTAATCTTCATCTGACCACTAGTTCCTGAGACTTGAGGCAGCAGCCTATTGTCTGACCTGACTTGCCAATTTCCATAGTTCCAGGAGCTGACAGCCTGACTTCTGACCTGTCCTTGATTGGCTTCATCAGCCCCTAGAGCCACAAGGATCCTGTTCTTCCCAGTTTAGTCATGGCCAATGAAGCAAGACCAAAATAGACCTGAATTTGTAGAATGTAGGTATACCAGAATCACCATCAAAAATAGGAACATTATGCATGTTGCATAGCAACCAAATCCCTTGACCCAGAGAACCAGAAACAATGGTGCCCACCCACAATATGACAGCCAGCTAGTTGCTTTGCGTGTGTATTACTCTCCACTGTCCTGGCAACAATCCACCCTCCCACATCAGGCTTCTGAAAGGACTTACTACATCTCTTGAGTCTCCTGTTCTAGGACTCAGAACCATCAATTTTCCCATTCTAGACATTCTAGTATAATCATTTTATAAATCCAGTTTTGTTCTAATTTTGCTGCACTGGTCATGACTGAACCAGTTTGAATCATTTTGAAGTCCTTGTTCTTTGTTGACTGATGATGGCTTCTTC
>PVJH01013285.1:36130-62040 GCA_004026705.1 Nesogale talazaci
AAAGAATTTGATAATTTTGTGTTGTATTCTTGAAAATTATCTCAAGTCTGTCTCTTCTTGATTTGTCTGTCTGCATTGCCAAGTCTACCTTTTATTGCTCTGACTATTGTTTACTTATTTATTCACTTCATTATTGTGGTTTGGAATTAATAATGCTATTTCTATCGGTTTATTCTTCAGAAGACTCAATGTTCTCTTTTAATCAAGAATAGATGTGTTTTCTAAAATTGGTTTCTGTTTCACGGACTACCAGGGAGTAATTTTTGGCTTTCGCTGATTATTCTTTTTCTTGAATGCCACAGTCTTTCCCATAGGGCTTAAACATAATTTACTCAAACTTTGAGATGGACCAGCTGACTTTTGTTGACATGTGGAAGACCAGAGTTTCTTGCTTTTAGATTGCGTGTTGGACAATTGGGGGTGCCAAGGCTGCTGCCCTTATTCTCCTTCCAGAAATGGCATGGGAAGTGACTCAGAAGCAGTGGATGGATCATCTTCTGTCTCATTGTACTGGCATCACTGCCTCTGGTGGTTGTGGGCGTTACCCAGTGCCGCTTCTGAGAGCTGCCGCTGGATTTGAACCGCCAAGCCTGCGGGCTGCAGTCCTGCACACAACCACGTACGCCACCGGGGCTCAGCCCTGTACTAGTTATTCTTGATAGCCACCGGCTTCAAATTAAATTCTTTTTAATTTTTCTATCTCTGGGGTTCATGTAAAGAGCCTTGGCGATGTCGTAGTTACAAGTTGGGCTGCTAGCCGCCAGTCCAGCAATCCAAAGCCACCAGCTCCTCTGCAGAAGAAAGAAGAGGCTCTCCACTCCTGTAAAGAGGTACAGTCTTAAGGGCTGAAACCCGGGGGCGTAGTGATTGAGTGTGAGACTGCGGCCCACTGGCTTGGGGGGGTTCAAATCCAGCAGCAGCTCTCCAGGAGCAAGGCTGGGCCTCCCACTCCCACCAGAGGGCAGTGATCCCCCCCCCCCCAGAAAAAAGAGATACAGTCTTAGAAACTCATGGAGGCAGTTCTTTGTCACCATGAGTTGGAATTGACTTGATGACAATGAGTTTAGTTTGGTTTGGTGTCTATGACTATTTGGGGGCTGCAGCATGTCTGTCTGTCTCAGTTCCGCTAGGTCTTGAGATTCTACTGTTAGTTAGCATGCGTATTTCCAAATGTTCTGTGTCTGCACAGTTCCTATCCATCTAGCATTCTGGATCTCAGTCTCTTGTCCTGGGGGCTCTTGAGCAGTTCCATGGGACATCATGTACAGGGCGTGAAGCAAGCAGCCACCTCTCAGATCACAGATTACATCCCGTGAGATCTTGGTATGCTTCTTGAGGCCCCCACGGCAGTTACTGAGCCTCCACTTGCTCACGGCCTTCATCACCTTGAGGTCACGTTGAGGCCCATGGCCATAGTTCATATCCATGGCTGGTACTCTTCCCTGGCTGCTCTGGTGGAAGAGACTAACCTTGCTCTTGAGCATCGAATAGATAACGTGACTGGAAGAAATAAGGAAATGCAAGAGTTAAACAGAAGATCTCAAGATGAGGATGCAAAAAAAAAAAAATCAAAAGGGAAGAACATACGTGCATTTCTCAAGCTAAAAGAACCAAAGAAAACAGTCAAGTCTCCCATTGAAGGAATCTATGGACAAAATGTTGAATGATGCTGGAAGTATCAAAAGAAGATGGAAGGAATACAGTGTGTCACTGTGCCAAAAAGAATCGATTGATGCTTTCGCATATGATGTAGAAAGAAGTTCAAGATGCATTGGCAACCTTGGTAAAAAACAAGACTTCTGGAGTTCATGGGATATCAATTAAGATGTTTCAACAACGAGATACAACACTAGAAATGTTCATTCAACTACACCAAGAAATTTGTAAGACAGCTACTTGACCACCCAACTGGAAGAGGTTCAAATAAGTGCCTATTCCAAAGGAAGATAATTCAACAGAATGTGGACATTATTAAATAATAAATATCATTAATTGCATGTAAGTAAAAATTTGCTGAAGATGAATCAAAATAGTTGAGAATGCTATGAAAATGGTGATGGTGGCATATGTGCAAAATGTGCTTGACACACAGGATGAATGTCTGGATTATAATAAGAGATGTAAGAGCCCCCAATAAAAGTTAAAAAAAATAGTCACAGCAGTCATCAACCGGGAACCACCAGAAATTCAAGTCAAGTTTCAGAAGTATTACTGCTGATGTCAGATGGATCTTGACTTTTCAAGAGAATGCCAGAGAATACAAGAACTACGTTTGCCTGTTTTACTAACTGCAGAAAGACATCTGCGTATCCTAATGAGTTATGGGCAATGTTGTAAAGAATGAGAATTTCCCCCCCCCCAAAAAAAATACAAAAATTAAAAAAAAAGAATGGGAATTCCAGAACAATTTGTGGTGCTCAGGAAAAACCTGTACATAGACCCAGAGGCAGCCATTCTAACATAAAAATTGAATACTGCATGGTTTAAAATCAGGAAAGGTACTTGCCGGAATTGTATTTTTTCACCACTTTCAATTTTTTTTTTGGGGGGGGGCATCACTGCTCTCGTGGTGGGACCACTTTCAATTGTTATGCTGGGGAAATAATCTGAGAAGCTGGACTACATGAAGAAGAATGCAACATCAGGATTGGAGAAATACTTATTAACAACATAAAACATGCAAATGACACAACTTTGCTTGCTGAAACAAAGGGACACTTGCTGATAAAGATTAAAGACTACAGCTTTCAGGTTGGACTATACCTCAACACAGACAGATTAAAAAAATATAACTCACTGCCATCTATTCAATTCTGACTCAGGGACCTGGAAGGACAGAGTAGAACTACTCCATTGGGTTTCTGAGGCTCTAAATTTGTGTGTGTGTGTGTGTGTGGCATCACTGCCCTGGTGGGAGTAGGAAGCCCAGCCTTGCTCCTGGAGAGCCGCTGCTGGATTTGAACCATCAACCCTGTGGGCTGCAGTCCCGCACACAACCACTGCGCCACCAGGGCTCAGAGGCTCTAAACCTTTATGGGAATACTGGGAACCACTGGTGGAATCAAACTACTGATGTTGCAGTTAGCAGCCCAACTCATAACCCACTACACCACAAAGACTCCCACACCTCAACATAAAACAATTCTCACAGCTGGGTATCAGTGAACAACATCATGATAACAGAAAAAGCATTATGTTGTGTAGGATTTCATTTAACTTGGATCCTCCGATGCCCATAGAAGCAGCAGTCAAGAAATGAAACAACACATTACACTGGGAAAGTCCTGCTGCTAAAGACCTCTTTATGTTAAGAAGCACAAGTGCCACTTTGAGGATGAAGGTACACTCAAGCCAGGCTGGACAATGAACAAAGACGAAAGAGAAAGAATTCATGCATTTCAGCCGTGCTGTTGGAAAAGAAATATCTCCAAAAAAGCACAACCAGTTCGCTCTCTGGAAGCAAGGATGGTGGTAACACTTCATCTCGCGTTATCAGGAGAGAGCGGTCTCTGGAGAAGGACATCATGCTGGGTAACGTAGAAGATCCGAGGACAAGAGGAAGAAGCTCAGTGGGACGGCGTGACCGGGTAACTGCAGTAATGGGCTCAAGCACAGCTGTGAACACAGGAGGAAGCAGCGTTTTGTTCTATTGTACATAGAGTGAGACGAGGCGTCAGACCAGCTTGATGACACGTAACAACAATAAAATCTATCATAGAAACGGACTTCACTGAGCAGTTCTGAGATGGACATGGAAGGGAAGTGGGTTCACAGGAATTCAGAAATGTTCACAAACAGGAACCAACTCTAAGACAATATGGAAACATTCTTGAATTCCAGAGGTAAAGAATAAACACTTAAAGTAGCCAATCAGAAAAACAGTTATATCAGCCTGTGTGATCTTGAGGCGTCCATGGGATCAGGTATCAGGTATCGAAGGCCCAGAAAAATACATACCAAAGTGAATGAGGTAGGGAGATCAGAGCGGAGACTCAAAGTCCATCTGTAGACAATTGGCCATCCCCTTATGGAAGGGTCACAAGGCAGAGACAAGCCAGTCAGGGTGCAGCTTTCCTCTAGTTCTTTCGTGCTTCCTCCCCGCCCCCCCACTATCATGACCTCAATGCTACCTTACAAATCCAGCTGGACTAGAGGATGTACACTGCTACAGATGAGAGCCCGAAACACAGGGAATCCAGGACAGATAAACCCCTCAGGACCCAAACTGAGAACAGAGATACCAAGAGGATAAGGGGAAAATGGGGGGAGGAGAGGGAAATCGATCACAATGATTGACATATAACCCCCTCCCTGGGGGAAGGACAACAAAAATGTGGGTGAAGGGAGACAGAAAAAAGAATAATTTATAAATTATCAAGGTTGAGGGAAGGGGAAAGTGAGGTCTTAAGTAGAAAGCAAATGTTTTGAGAATGAGGGCAACAACTGTACAAATGTGCTTGACACCATGGATGTATGTGTGGATTGTGACAAGAGCCATACGAGTCCCCAATAAAATGATCTAAATTAAAAAAAAAAAATGATGATGGCAACATCTGTTGCCCCTCCCTGGATGACTGTACTCACTTTAGTTCCTTCAAGAGCTAAGATGTACTTTGCTCAGAATATCTCAGTTGTATTTCCGGTCTGCCTGCCCACCCACTCACTGACCGGTTCCATGGACACTACTGTTGGGAAAGGTGCTTCAGATCCCAAGTTCCCATATCCGAATCACCAACAGTTCAGCACTCTCAACGTTGGAGTGTCTGAATCTTGGCTGTTCTACTTACAATCCATGTTGGAATTTTTTCACTTATAGCCTCATATGTTTGTTGGGCAGAATTAAAAAAATATTTTTTTAACATGAAAAGAGCCTGATTTAGGGTCTGAACCCCGGTGGCGTAGTGGTTGAGTGCGGGACTGCGGCCCACTGGCTTGGCGGTTCAAATCCAGCAGCAGCAAGGCTGGGTAGCTCCCATGACCACCAGAGGGCAGTAATGCCCCTCAAAAAAAATTCTTTTTTGGGGGGGGGGCATCACTGCTCTCCAGTGGTGGGAGTAGGAGGCCCAGCCCCACTGCTGGAATTGAACCTCCATCCCAGTGGGCCGCAGTCCCGCGCACAACCACTACGCCACCGGGGCTCAGCCCTCAAAAAATTTTTTTTAAAAAAGCCTGATTTGATGACATAGAGGACAAGAGACTAAGTTCTAAAATCTTTAGAAAATGTCAAAGGAAGAAAGAAAAAGGGCTGAGCCCCAGTGGCGTAAGTGGTTGAGTGCAGGACTGCAGCCTGCGGGCTTGGCGGTTCAAATGCAGCGGTGGCTCTCAAGAGCGGCACTGGGTAGCGCCCACGACCACCAGAGGCAGTGATGCCCAAAAAAAACGAAAGAAAGAAAGAAAGAAAATGTCAACACTTCAACAAGAAGATGAATAACCCAATTAGGAAACAGGCAGGCGGGGAGGGGCTGAGCCCCAGTGGCGTAGTGGTTATGCGCGGGACTGCGGCCCACTGGGATGGAGGTTCAATTCCAGCTCCACAGGAGCAAAGGCTGGGCCTCCTACTCCCACCACCAGAGGGGAATGATGCCAAAAAAAGAAAAAAGAAACAGGCAGGAGACATGAGCAGACAGTTCAGTTCCGCCAAAGAAGTCATTCAAGCAGCCAACAAATTTGGGAAGAAAACTCGTGATCACTAGCTATCTGAGAGATGCAAATGAAAACAACATGAGATACCACCTTATGGTGGAATCAATAGCGAAGTTCAAAAAAAGCAGAAACCAATCAAGGCTGAAGAGGATGTGGAAAGACTGGAGTGCTGCTAATGGGGCTGTAAAACAGTACAACCACGGTGGAGGCAGTACGGAACCCCCTGAGGGGCTCGGCTCTGGCCCTCTCTTCTGCTGTTATTCACGAAGTTTTCCACATCTGACACTGTTCTGCTACTATCCGTGGTTTCCAGGGACGAACTCCTCAGATATGTACAGCCCATTCCTTCCTTGTTGTCTGTTCTTAGTCTGGAAGCTCTGCTGAAACCTGTTCACTCTGAGTGAGTCCGCGGGATTCGAAATATCAGTGGCACAGCTTCCAGCAACACACACACAGGGTGACAGACTGATAGACAAGTTAAATGGAACCGCCCAATCAAACCAAACCAAACCAAACTCCGGCCACCGAGTCATGCTCACTCATCGTGACCCCCTGTGGGTTTCTGTCTACGGGAGTACAAAGCCCTCTCTTTCTTCTGTGAAGCTTCTGGTGGTTTCAAACTGCCAGCCATACAGATTGCAGTCCAGTGCCTCACCACTGCTTATTTGGTAAAGGATGTCTGCCTTCAGCACTGTGCTCTTCTGAAGCACAATGGCAGAAGAAGTGAAATCCACAATGGGCCTCGGGAAAGGTCAGTGAAGACACTTGGAGGGTGGTGAGTTTATGCTACCGAGAGAGGGAAACTTCAGAAAAGAAGTGTAAGAAAGTTTACACGACTTGAGAAAATGTCATCATGGTCCCACGATTGTACATGTCGTAGTAGTTGAATTGGTATAGGCTTTTTTATTTGGGGGGGTGGCGGGGGGGATCACTGCTCTCCGGTGGTGGGAGTAGGAGGCCCAGCCCCACTGCTGGAATCGAACCTCCGTCCCAGTGGGCTGCAGTACCGCGCACAGCCACTACGCCACCGGTGTAGGCTTTGATTCATGTGTATTTCTTTTACTCTTTTCCATTTCAACAACGTGTACATGTAAAATTCAGTGCCATTGATGATATTCCTCGTGTTGTACAACCATTATTAAAATCCTTTTCTAAATGATTTCACCACCCTAAGCAGAAACTCAATGAACCCTAAACAAAATCTCCTCCTGGTCAAGTTTGTTTTCTTTCTTTCTTTCTCTGTTTTCTTAAATTAATCTTCATCTATCATAGACTTCCACAGTTAAATCAATTTTTATTTTATTTTGTTTTTTTGGTTTTTTGGTTTTTTTGGGGGCATCACTGCTCTCCGGTGGTGGGAGTAGGAGGCCCAGCCCCACTGCTGGAATTGAACCTCCGTCCCAGTGGGCCGCAGTCCTGCGCACAACCACTACACCACTGGGGCTCAGCCCTTAAATAAATTTTTAAAAGTTGTATATACATCATCACAATCGGTTCTAGAGCCCCCTCCCTCCTCTGGCATTCATTGTATCTCATATCCCCTCAGCCTTCTCCCCACACCTCCTCACCCCAAGAAACCATTGCATCCATTGCTGTCTTTATGCATCCACTCCTTGTGTGCTTCAGAAACTGGGAAACCCAACAGAAATATTAATAAAAAGAAAAACAAAATGACAAATAAGAATATGATAAAAATAAAAAGTAAGAAAGAAAAGACCACTATCGATAGATAAAAAGTCAGAGAGGAAACTTCTGTCCTGGAACGAGTGAGAAATATTTCTGTCTAGAGCAAATTCAGGTTGGGTCAAGAGGCAGATCAACTGGCCAAGTCATATTACACTATGGTTCTATCCACCATTGATTCCTGTTTCAACAGTGGCAACTTAGGAAAACAAATGATTAAAGTAGGAATCTATAACATTTAATTTTTTTTGGGGGGGGGCATCACTGCCCTCAGGTGGTGGGAGTAGGAGGCCCAGGCTTTGCTTCGTGGAGCTGGAATCGAACCTCCATCCCAGTGGGCCACAATCGCGCGCACAAACACTACACCACCGGGGCTCAGCCCCTATAACATTTAATTTTAAAAAATCACTTTTGGAGCAGTGTTACTCTGCACACCATAAGTTGAAATCCATTTCAAAGCAACTAAAAGCAACTAATCTCGCCTTGGCTCATCTCACTTTTCATTTTTGGATGTTTTAGTCTTGCTGTTTGATTCTCTTGTTTCTTTTCCACTGAATACTGAGATGAAAGTGGTACATTTCTCAGCACATAATAAGCATTCATTGTGTCAGGAATTATATTTTCTTCTTTTATCTTTTATTCTACATGTACTACAGTCATTGCTGTAAAAATGATAAACTAAAAAAAAAGCATATGAAATTAAAGTCCTTGAAAAGTAATTTGTGCTGAAGAGATGATTCTGACTTATGGTAGCCCTATAGGATGGAGAAGCACTGCTTTTTTGCTGGAGCTAAGAGCCTCATCTTTCCCCTGTGGAACTCATTGTTGGGTTCGAACTACAGACCTTGTGATTAAAAGCCCAATACCTCACTCACTTTTATTTTTATTTTATTTTGGTTTTCTTTTTGTTGTTGTTGTTTTGGGGGCATCACTGCCCTCTGGTGGTGGGAGTAGGAGGCCCAGCCTTGCTGCTGGATTTGAACCTCCAACCCAGTGGACCGCGGTCCCGCGCACAATCACTACGCCACCGGGGCTCAGCCCTACCTCACCCACTTTTAGAACCAGGGTTCTTTTTCCAAGACTCAGCACCTAGATTTTGCTACCCTCCCTCACTCCCTGGTTTCCCCTATAATAATCTGAGATTTAAAACCCTGCTTTTTTCCCCTTCTATTTTAAAGAGAACCTTCTCTCATTTTTGTTGTCTTTGTCTGATTGTTACCATAGCAACAGTGACTTTGACACATCAACCTCAGTCTCTACCGAGGTGGTTTCAAGGCACGGGGCCAGTTCTCTCCTCTCTTTTCATCATTCATGAGTTTCTGATTCAGATCTCGGTGTCTTATTGTACAATTTGGAGCAATTTTTGCAGAAAAGGAACTTATGTCAGCGTATTAGTCAGAAGTCTGTGGTTTCCAATGGCCGCAACCTCACTCAAATCGACTTGAGCGAAATAGGGGTTTTATTAGCTCATGAGCCTTTCAGTCCAAGCTCAGCTGAACGCAGCCCCACACTATGCCATGAGGAAGTCCTCTGCATCTTTCCTGATGGCTTCCTTTATTCTCAGTTCTCTCTGACATTGTCACATGTGTGGCCCTATTCTCACACTGACGGCCCTAGAGCCCTGCAGAGTGGAGGTGCTCATGCCCCAACGCACTGAAGCAGTTGCTAGTGAGTCGATTCTGACTTAGGGAAGTCCTGGGCTTTTCAGGAGCAAGCAGGCTTTTTGGAAGTAGAACACGAGGCCTTCCTGCCTCCCCCCCTCCCCACCCCAAGGTGCTCCCGGGTGGACGTTAACAACAACAGTTCAGTTCATTTCTTTCTTTTTTTTTTTTGTGGGGGGGGGGGCATCACTGCTCTCCAGTGGTGGGAGTAGGAGGCCCAGCCCCACTGCTGGAATTGAACCTCCGTCCCAATGGGCCGCAGTCCTGCGCACAACCACTACGCCACCGGGGCTCAGCCCCAGTTCAGTTAATTTCACATCATTTTTTTTTGGTTTACAATCTTAACAGCAATGACTGTAATACATGTACAATGGGAAATAAAAGGAGGAAAAATATAATCCCTGACAGAACACTCCCTGGGCACTTACAACGTGCTAAGAAACGTACCGCTTTCATCTCAAGATGCTGGGGAAAGAAATGACAAAGGGTCATCATACACAGCAGCATGAAAACAACTGAAAATGAGAAGTGGGGTGAGTGAAGGTTAGATGGGGTTGCTTTGGAATGGATTCCAACTCGTGGTAATCCCATGTGTGCATCATAAGGAACACTGCTCCAAAAGTAGCTTTTCGTTATTTTTAATTTAAATTTTTATAGATTCCCGTTTTAATCATTTATTCCCCTCTCCCCCCCCCTTTTTTTTTTTTACAGTTGTTGAAACATGAATCAGAGCCACCACCAGTCAACTATTAGGACATGTGCAATCCAGTACAATTGATGACATTCTTCAAGTTCTGTAAACTTTCTCACCCTCCTTTTCTGACGTGTTCTTCCTTAACAGAAACTTCCTCCCCTTCAGGTGTCCTTTCTTATCTTTCCAGTGGCGCTTGTACACTCTCTGACAAGGAAGTCTGGTTTCTTTTATGATTTTGAGATTGGATCCACGTTATTACTACCACTCTATCAAGAACTTTCTAAAGCAATCTTTTTCAGAGCGGGTAGGTAGGTGGTAGTGATTGCTGGGCACCATCTAGTTCTTCTGGTCTCAGGGTTGTGGAGGCTGATGTTTTGGTTGCCCGGTCTTTAGGATAAAATGTTTCCATGTGCCTTTAAACTTGTATCATTCATTCCTCCAGAGAGACTAATCATTGCACCTTAGATGGCTGTTCATGAGCTTTTGGATTCTTAGTTATTTTTTTGTTTTTGTTTTTGTTTTGGGGCATCCCTGCCTCTGGTGGTCGTGCGCACTACCCAGTGCTGCTCCTGAGAGCCGCCGCTGGATTTGAACCGCCAAGCCCGCGGGCCGCAGTCCCGCACTCAACCACTTACACTACCGGGGCTCAGTCCAATTCTTAGTTATTTTATTTTATTTTATTTTATTTTATTTATTTCTTTTGGGGGGCATTATTTCTTTCTTTCTTTTGCTCTCCGGTGGTGGGAGTAGGAGGCCCAGCCCCACTGCTGGAACCGAACCTCCGTCCCAGTGGGCCGCAGTCCCGCGCACAACCACGACGCCACCGGGGCTCAGCCCTAATTCTTAGTTATTTTGAGCACAAAATATACCTAAAGTGAGGCGGGTCCCCTGTAGGTCCCATCAAGAGGCACCTGGCATTGGT
Source organism: Nesogale talazaci (assembly GCA_004026705.1). Lineage (NCBI taxonomy): Eukaryota > Metazoa > Chordata > Mammalia > Afrosoricida > Tenrecidae > Nesogale > Nesogale talazaci. Next base: position 46,734 of record PVJH01013285.1, read on the forward strand.
GCATCCTGCTATCAGTGGGATTCAGTGTCCGCAACTTGGTAGATGAAAGGAAGATTTTTTTTTTTCCTTAAGCCACATTAAAAAACAAAACCAAATTTAGCCCTTGGTTTTTTGGTCAAAATAAAAACTGAAACCAAATCTTGCATCTCTGCTTCCACACTTTTTTTCCAGTTTGTCTATGTAGCTATCTTGCTTTCAGAATCAAAGGAAAACAGGATAAACAGACATTTAAGAGAGTTTATTGGCATATAATTCATACATCATACAATTCGACAGTTCAATCACATCAAGAAGAGTTGTACGATCAGCACATTCAGTTTTAAAACATTTTCATGTAACTACTGACACAACATATGTATGTATGTATGTATGTATGTATGTATACATTATGATGAGTGCTGTATGAGTCCCCAATAAAATGAATTTAAAAAAAAAAAAAAAGAGATGTTAAGTCCCCAATAAAAGTCCTTAATTTAAAAAAAAAATTTTTTTTTTCTTCACTCTTGTACTCATCACTATTAGCTCCTCATCTCCCCTGCCACCCCCCAAGGAACCATTAACCCAGTGCCTGCCTTGATAGATTTACATAGCTTGGATTTCATATACAGAAAAACATTAAAAAAAACACACCAAATCAAACCACTAGCAGCGATAACAAAGTGAAACATAAAAACCTCAATTAGGAAGGGAGAAAATATTTAAAATTAGGACAAATTTAAAATAATGGATTATAAAGGAGATCAAATAATAAGGTACTCAATTTTAACCTAACTGCATCTGCAAGAATCCACTTCTAATGTTTTCTGCATGATAGTCAGATACATCTCTGGTCTGTGGTCAGAGGGAATTCACCAGAGATTTAATTCATGCGTATTTCCCTTTCACTTTGCTTTTTTTTAAATTGAAACAACTTTAAAATAGGTCAAAAGGGAGATCAAATGATAAGATGACTTCTTACTTACTTAACGACATCTGCCATAATCGATTTTCTAATGCTCTCTGCTTGATAACAAGGCTGCTCATATCTCTGGTCCATAGTCAGAGGGGACTCACCACAGGCTTAATCCCTGTGGGGACCCTGTAAATGGATTTGGGACTTCCACAGTCATCCACAGCCTTCTGCAAATCAGCTATACACAATTTAAACTCATACTATTCCCTCCTTTGGATATGGATTTTATGATTTGCAATCCTTGGATCACGCAAACTGGTGTGCTTCTTCTTTTTTTTTTTTGGTGTGCTTCTTAAAACAGACATTTTAACTACTCTTTATATAATTTAAGCCATCATCGCTTCTCGGCCTTTTGGCTAGGATCAAGTGTATAATTTAGCGATCTATGTGTAAATAGACATTGAATTAAAATTTGTTCTGTTGTCGATGGAGCACTGAGTTGGCATTCACTCGTTGGCACTCACAACAGCATCTTATTAGGGGTCCTTCGGTGGAACAAATAGCAAGTCCTGGTGCCATGGTTAGACATTGGGCTGCTAACTGCAGGGTTAGGGGTTCAGACTCACCAACCACACCTCAGGAGAAAGCGAAGACCGACTACTTCCACAAGCACGACAGCGTCAGAAATTCTACATAGGACTTCTGTAGGTCGGAATTGACTCAATAGCTGGGAGTTCCCTTTGTTTAAAAAAAGAATGTGCTCCATTTCTGATGGAAAGGTTGCAAGTTTGAGTCCACCCAGAGGTCCCTCAAAAAAAAGGGTTGCCCTAAACTCCCCAAATGTCAGCTACTGAAAGTCCTACGACAGTGGACTCTGTGCCCTGTGAGACTCAGCCTTCTTTGGTCCAAGAGCAGGACTGGGTGGTGCCTGGTGCTTACGACCCACTTCTCAGAAAGGGAGAATGTGCTGGTGAGAGTGGGGGGAAAGTGTGGCGCAGAGTTCAAGATCAGAGGTCAGATGACTTGTATAAATTGTGGAATGCAAAAATGATGCTAAAACCCAAACACCAGCCTCATTACCATGGAACTCATGCCTAGTCACCATGACTCTGTTGCCCAGGGGTCCTCAACCTTCCACAGGCCGCGACCCTTTCATTCCGTCCCTCATGTGGTGACCCCCAACCATAAAATTATTATTATTTTTTTTGTGGGCATCACTGCTCTCCAGTGGTGGGAGTAGGAGGCCCAGCCCCACTGCTGGAATTGAACCTCCGTCCCAGTGGGCCGCAGTCCCGCGCACAACCACTACGCCACCGGGGCTCAGCCCCCATAAAATTATTTCCGCTGCTACTTCATAACTGTCATTTTGCTACTGCTATGAATCGGGTAACTGGCCTTTCAGCCCCCAAAGGGGTCCGCCTCGACCCACAGGTTGAGAACCGCTGCTCTAGTCTGAGTTTCTGAGACAGCAGAAAACCCCATTCTCTCATGCTGATATGTACAGTTCCACCTAACGCACAATACAAAATTTAAAAATAGATATGTATGAGACGAGGTTTATTTATTGGTTGCGTAGAGGCTGACGAGATAATGGTGTCTAGCCTGGAACTAAATTCATCCCTGTGGCTCCGTTTCCGGCCCAATAGGCGCCAGCGTGGACACAAGGAGCAGGAACCATCGCCACCCCCTGGGGGGGGGGGGGACCAGACCCACAGGCGCTTGACTGCTTGACATAAACTGGAGCAGACTCAGCAGAAACTTGCCCGTTTAATTCATTCCTCATTTGAGGAGCCCTTTCTGGTGTAGTGACTACTTGTTAGGCTCCTGTCAGGTGGGCCGATCAAGACCATTAGCCCCTCTGAGGGAAAAATTGGGGCCTTCTGTTCTTGTGAAGCGTTACAGCCTGGGAAACTCACAGGGCTGTTCCACCCTGTACTATAGGGCAGCCACGAGTCGGCATCAACCTGATGGTTTGGGCCAGGGAGGGGCCGGGGTCATCACAGGTTCTGAGGGAGGGGCTGAGGGGTCTTTCTGAGTCCCTTGCAACGATGTCTTCTAGGGTCTCCCATCTCTGGAGCCAGGAGCAAAGGGACCAAGTAGAAGGCAGATGGTGTCGGAGGGGGCATAGAGAGACGCAACATGCCAGCTGGGGCCTGTGACTGAGAGCAGCGGGCAGCCGCTCAGCCAGCCTCGGCGTGTATTGGCAGAAACAGTCCCCGTGGTGGCCTGTTCTAACCTGCTGCATAGTCTCACACAGCTGGGGACAGAAAGTGCCAACACAAACTGCTCAGTGACATCCAGGGCACGTGCTGCACCTGCTGTGTCCTGGATGCCACTCTGGCACCCTCGTGCCCTGCTTCTGAGTCCTATCTGGTGGCCTCGAACGGGCCTCATTGGGCTGCTAATTGCAAGCTCAGCGTTCGAAACCCCCAGCAGGAGAAAGAGGGGGTTTTCTGCTCCACAGTTCGTCTCGGGAACTCGGCGGGGCAGTTCTACCCTGAACTACAGGGCGGCGATGAGGGAGCTGGCTTACCTTGTCTTAGATCGCAGTGCTGTCCAGCTTAGTCACCGGCCTCTGGTGCTGCTGTCTTTACCGCCTCACTTCTGGTATCTGGACATCGTTGGCCGGACGCCTGACTAGACTTGAGATGACAACAGCGGGCCCACACCTCCTAGGGCACCTAGGGACTCGGGAGGCAGTTGGGAGTCTCCCACGTGGTGTGCACGATGGACGGGTCTGTGGGTCACTAGGCAGTGGAAGCCCAGCTAAGGTCAGACGGTGACTTGAGGGAACTTTCTAGTGCTTGGCCAATTGCTGGGAGGACTGCCCCTAATGCCGACAGGAGACACACAGGCCCTGTACCTGCATCCCTGCAGCTGGACTGGGAGTCCTGCCAGCCTTTCCTACCCCTGGGTCCCACCTGGTTCCCAGCAGTCACCAGCCACACAGCTACCAGTTGACCAGACAGCAGGAATTTGAATTCTCAGACCATCGGGACATTGGCTACCCTCTCCTATCAGCCAATCCTGAGCTCCCTGTCTTTTTCTAAGTGCACTTTAAACATGCTCACTATATGCCAAACTCAAGAAAAGCCTAAGAGGAGAGAAGGGGCAGAGGGGAGCCCACCTTGCCCTCCAAAAGGATCAGCAAGGACATGGTGGCAGACTGGTTCTCCGGTTTCCTGTCCCTGACCAGTCCCCTAGGCCAACTGACACACCTCGGTGCAGACTGCACTGCTGAAGAGACTCAAACCTCACCCCATCCGTGACTTGGGAGAGCAGAGGCCGGATGGCTGAGAAACACAGGACACAGTGGCAGGGTTTTTGAATCTGCTTTATTAACACTCAGCTCAGGGCCCCCCCCCCCCCCGGGAAAGCCCCCGGAGGTATCACAGAGAAAACCGTGCAGCTGCCTTGAGCACAGATTGGCAAAGCGTGGTTGTGTTTGGCAAAGTTGGGGGTGGAAAGTGGTGAAAAGCCCAGCACCCTCCCTGTCCACCCCCCATTAGCTCCAGAGACACTCTCCAACCCAATGCACAGCAGGTTCTTTCCGCATGGGCTCTTACCCGCCCTGGGTTCTACGGGGTGGGTGTGGCCGCCCATGCTCCGACGACAAGGACTGGGGCCACACACCTCCAGATGAGACAGCTCCCCAAGGGTGATGAGACCTCGGGGCACCCATACAGGGCTACGCTTCCCCCGCCCCGTCCCCAGTTGGAACATCGTCCATCTCCTCCCAGACCGTGAGAAGGCTGGGCTGGCCTTGCACGGGACTCTGGCGTCCGAATGGTTCTGGGCTCACTTTGAACGGCCCCACAGGGACTCTGTCCTCTTGGCTCACCCGGCTGCCTCAGCTCTGGGAATCTGGGGTTCTGGTAAGGACAGAGGCCCCTTCTCCAGCCTCTGTGCTCCCTGAGAGTTAGCACCTGTGGCTCGATTCTTTCCCACGACTACTGACCTATAAGAACAGACGATCGTTTTACATGATTCATTCCCTCCCCCCGCCCCCCAGCCCACGACTCTATCTGTGTGGTCCCCTGAAGTACAGGAATTAGAGAAGGGAGAACTGCTACAGACTCACTTGGTGTGACCACTGACCTGAGTCCGCCCTCTCTGTCCAGTGGGGCCTGGACAACAGCAAATGGCCTGGCCGATTCTGTCTGCTGACCCCTGCCAGGCTAGAGTGGGAGATGGGGTACAAGGACAGCCTTCAGGGGGGCCGAACCAATCTTCACCATCATCGCAAAAGCAAGGGCAGTGGTTACCCCCCCCCCGCAACAGTGTGTCTGGAACCCCACTGGGCCAGTCTTGGTCAAAAGACATGGCAGGTGAAATGGGGGCCAAGAGAACTCCTCACTTTAGGATGTGCCTTTCAGGGGACAGGGCTGGGCGTGGGGGGTGGGGTTTGAGTCGTATTCCCAGACCTGGCCTGGTCCTGGAATCAGCCACGTGGAACTCAGGCCTCTCATTGGCCTGAGGCCCAGCAAGTGCCTCCCTGGTCCCAGCTACCATGATCTGTGCAGAAGGTGCTGGCCCCAGGCTGGGGTGTTCACTGGGAAGGCTTGTTTCAGACAGGAATGAGGGCCACAGGCCAGAGGGAGGAAGGATTCCTGAACAACTGGTTCTCTATCCCCAGGGCTGAAGGCCCCTGTTTCAGCCATCTCCTCTCCGGGGGCCCAGCCTCGCTCCGTCTCACTGTCAGGGGTTAGAAGCACCTTCTGCATACCTCTTCTGCTCTAACACTCCTAAGCCTCAGGGAAGTGGCTTTCCTCACCTTTCCGCCCCACCCATAAATCCCTCTGGTGGCCTCTGACTCATCCCTGCAGGCACGTCCCTTGTCTTCTGTGACCTTCCAAGTCTCCTTGCAGACGTGTCCCTTGTCTCCTGTGCCCGTCCACGTCACCTGGCCCCGCTGAGTCCTTGAGTGCACTGGAGAATGGAGGGTGGGTGGGGGAGGGAAATCACAGCTGACACATGGGAGAAGCTGCAGGAGTGTCAGGCATGGGGTGGAACAGGGCGGAAGGCTGCCAGGCCCCAGGGAACGTGAAGGGCTGTCACCAAGCAAAGGAGCCCAGTGGCCCACAGGCTGAACTCTTGACGCACCCACCAGTCTTCTAAGCCACGCTTCCCAAGGAAGTCAATGGTGATACAACAGATTCTGGAACCTACTAACCCAGCAGTAGCAGGAGAAAACTTCAGGGCCCTGCCCACCGCCACATGGTCCCTCAGCCTTGGGTCTAGCCAGTGACTTAAGCTGCAGGGCCAAGAGTGGGAAGAGTTGAAAGGAGGGGTGGTGGTGGTGAAGCACCCCTCACACACACACACAAACCCATGATCCCTCTCTCCCAGGTCAAGACTGCATGTGCAGGCATTTGGCCACCCTGGCACACGGCGAAGAGGCAGAAGGGAGGGACCTGGTGGAGAGGGGGATTTGGCCTAACACTGGGCACGACAACGGGGGGCCCTGTTGATCTAAGAACCTACGGACGCCTGCTGGAGCCCACCCCGTGGGCAGGTCCAGACCCCCGGCTGGCTTAAGGCACTTCAGTGGCTCCGTCAATACCACCTATTTGGAAAAGACTTCGTTTTGATTTTGATTTAGACCAACTGAAAAGGAATGGAAATTAAAAAAAAAATTGTTAAATACTAATTCAGTAACACTGCAAAAAAAGATTTCCCCAGGATGGAGCAAAACAGGACGCAGCACAATCCCCAAAGCTCCCCCCAACGTGAAGTCTTCTGAGGAGTAAAGACAGCAGAAGCGCTGCTTAAATTATATGGCACGACCACTTGGCACGTCAGCTGAAAACACTGCTTCTGAGAGTACACACACACACACACACACACACACACACAGTCCCAGGGGAGGGCCTCCCAAGCTTGAGACTGTTGAGTGCCCCAGTGGACCCGGTCTGGGAAACCAGCCCAAATGGCCAACCAGAGGGGCCTGGGGGTGGGAGCCCTACCCTGCCAGGGAAGGGGCTAGGAGCTGGGGGAGGAGGGGACACTCCCCCCATCATCTTCTCTTCCCAGGTTTCCTCCTGAGACCTTTGGCGGAGCCCCTTCCGCCCCCCACATCTGCTACAAACAGGATATGCGTGCCCCCTGCCCCCCAAAGGATGCACAGTCCCCCAGCCTGGGGCAGGCACTAAGCAAGGGCTCTGGCGGTAGGGTAGGGTAGGGAGTGGGGGTGAGTGTGGCGATGGGGTTCCTGGGAAACAGCCCCGCCCACTCGGTTCCTAAGGCATTGGAGCGGCGGAGTCACGGGGCCAGGTGGGGAGGGGAGGACCGGCCCGCGCCCGCCAGCTTCTGGGCACCATTCATCTCCGAGGGGCCAGAGCGCACAGCTCCCGGCTCCAGGGGCCCGGCCTTCAGCAGGTCCCGGGGGTCTCTGAGGAAGACCACCAGGACGGTGATGTTGTCTCGGGAGCCCTGCTCCTGGGCGGCCGCCACCAGTTCCTTTGCCACCTGAAGCCCGCTGCCCTGGTGCCGGCCCAGGTGGTTCTGGACAAGGACCGTGGCATCCTCGGGGGACACGAAGTCAAAGAAGCCGTCGCAGGCGAGGAGCAGGTAGTCCTCGGAGCCGGTCAGCTCCCGGGAAGCCGCGTCTGCCTCGGCCGACACGTAGGGCTTCTGGAAGATGTCCCCTGGGCAAGGGAGAGGCCAGAGCCTGATGTCGGGCGGGGCCCTCGCTCGTCTGGTCCCGCTGCCTTCCCGTCAAACCGCCAGGTGCACGAGCGCGGGTCAGAGACCCGTCATGACACCCCACCTTCACGGGGGCTGAAGGGAGCTGAAGGGTCAAACAAACCAGGCTTCCTTTGGGGTCCCCAGGCAGCCTGCCCCTCCCTCCACCCCCCACCGCATTAGCTCCTACAGGTGCTCAGAGGAAAGGCCTGGCCCTCTCCTTCCCAGAGCACGGCTGGATGTGCACATGGAGGGAAGGGGTGGGGGGTTGTGTGTCCCAGGAGCTGGGGCTGACACAATAGGGACTGGCTAGGGCTGGGGGCAGGTTTCTGCTGTACACATCAAGACCTCATGCCCAGTGGGGCTGGTGTTGATGCCCAGGAGAGGGCGGCGGAGCAGCCGGGACAGCCCCTCCTCAGGTGCTAGTGAAGTGTTGGGGGTCACTCCCTACAGCCCAGCTCTGAGGCACGGCCATTCTAGTCTGTCTGGGGCCCTGAAGACCCCTCTGCTGCTCTTCCCAGCACCCTCAGGTACCTCTGAGTCTCTGCTTCTCAGGCCCTGAGTTAGGGTGTGGCCATCCCCCCCACTCTTCAACTGCTCACCTGGACCCAGGTCTCCCCACTCTTTCCCCCACCATCCCCAGGGCAGCTGGAAGTTCTGACTGGCTCCCTGGCTCCTGCTTGCTAAGTGACCCGCACTGCCTACTGGGTCAGGGGAGCCCTTCCTGGCCCCGCTGCCGGGGAGTCTAGAGCAAGGAGGGCAGGTGCAGGTAGGGGGTCCGCACCAGGCGGGCACAGAGGGCCTGTCTCCAGCGCTCTGGAGGTGATCTCTAAGGTGTGCCTGCTGGATCCTGAGCCTAGAACCCAGGAGGCGGGGGGAGGCAGCTGTTACTACCCCCTCCCCCAAAGTTAAGGGAGCCTTCCATGCCCTCTTCCAATTGTCTTTATTTTGGTAAGAAATATAACTGCAAAGAAAAAAAAAGTATTGCGGGCTGAGCCCCGGTGGTGTAGTGGTTGTGCGCGGGACTGCGGCCCACTGAGGTTCAATTCCAGCAGTGGGGCTGGGCCTCCTACTCCCACCACCGGAGAGCTGTGATGCCCCCCCCCCCCAAAAAAAAAAAAGTATTGCTATCACACCGGGAAGCTTACTGTAACAAAACTATCAAAATGTGAAGCCCCCGTGTCTGATAATATCATCCACCTACGTCTATATACCTCTGAAGGTGGTGTTCTCATCTCTCTACTCCTTCCCTAAGAGGGTCCAGGCGGCCTGTGGTTATGAGCTGGGTTGAGATCTGCCAGGTCCACAGTTTGAAACCACCACCAGCCGCTCTTGTGGACAGAGACGGGGTCTTTCAACTCATGTAAACAGTTGACTTGGGAAAACTCACAGGGGCAGTTCTACCCTGTCCTATAGTTGCTACGCGTCGGTGTTGACTTGATGGCAGTGTTTGGAGGTCTATGTACCCCTGAAGGCCGTGGGTCCCGCTCCTGCTCCCTGACCTTCCCCCAAAGAACTCTGTGCTTCACGGCTGGCAGCACCCCAGTGGCAGGCGGAAGGGGGGCAGGAAGCTGGAGGGAAGGAGCGTGCTTGTGAGGGAATGGAAATGTTTTATTTTTAATTTATTTAAAAAATTTTTTGGGGGGGCATCACCGCACTCTGGTGGTGGGAGTAGGAGGTCCGGCCTTTGCTCCTGTGGAGCCGCTGCGGGATTTGAACCTCCATCCCAGTGGGCCGCAGTCCCACGCACAACCACTACGCCACCCGGGCTCAGCCCTTAATTTATTTTTGGGGGGGCATTACTGCCCTCTGGTGGTGGGAGTAGGAGGCCCAGCCTTTCTCCTGGAGAGCTGCTGCTGGATTTGAACCTCCATCCCAGTGGGCCGCAGTCCTGCGCACAACTACTATGCCATCGGGGCTCAGCCCTTGTTTTTTTTTTTAATGGAAATGTTCTATACCTTGGTTTGCATGGCAGTTACTTTTTTTTTTTGCAAAACTCAGTGAACGCCATATTTGAAATGTGGAAATAAACAAAGACATCCCAACAGTTTGAATATCCTGGAGGGCCTCGAATCTGGGTCCCCCGAAACGGTCTTTGAGCGTGGGGAACAAAATGGAATCTGATGGGGCAGGGGCAGGGAGAAGGGGTGCATGAGGAGTGGTTTCTTCATTACCTTCCCCTGCGGGGGTTCTGAGTGGTGGAGGAGAAATTCTCAGCATACCCTTCCTGGGCTTTTTTTCCTTACCAATACAACCCAAACCCAAACAGAACCAAACCAGACCGCCCTGCCTTCGAGTCAGGCAGACTCCCAGCAACCGTTTAGGGTGGGGGAGAACTGCCCCTGTCTGCGCCTAACTCTTTCTGGGAAGACAGCAAGTCTCGGCTTTCTTCCTTGGAGCCGGTGGGGGGTTTCGATCCGCTGACCTTTGGGTTAGCAGCTGGATGCATAACCACCGTGCCACCAGGACTCCTTGCCTCGTCTTCAATTCTGGGTGGGGACTTCAGGATTAGCTTCCAGGTTTGCCCCGTGTCCTTTTGAGCAAAGCTGCCAAGATGAGCCAGTGTCATCTCCTCAGCGGACCCCTCTTGCCTTGAATTTACCTGGCCCAGAAGGTCCCTTTAGAAGCCACTGTTGAGAGGAACGTGAGTGCTTGACAGCCACACGGTCTACAGCCAGCCGGGGATGGCGGGCATGTCTTAATGTCTGCTGTTTGGAAGTTGCACGGCAGCATACTCGCTCTAGAACAGCGACCGAGTTAACGCTTCTTGCACGACCCTATCGACGTCGCTGGTGAAGTGCCTCGTGCTGTCCAGCCACCATCACTGCCCATCTCCCAAACTGGGAGTCTCTTCAATCCTCTCCACTGCCCTAGATAGAGCTGGTCAGTGGGATCGTGCACTGTTCACCCCGTTGTGACTAACTGGGTTCCCTCCATGTGGTGTTTTCAAGGTCTCTCCGTGGGGGAAGAGCCCTGGCGGCCTGGGGTTGCCGGATTGGGCTGTGATTTGCAAGGTCGGCCGTGCAAAACCACCAGCCGTTCTAGGCAAGAAAGATGGGGTTTTCTGCTCCCCTAGAGAGCGACTGCCTTGGAAACTCGCAGAGGGCAGTCCTGCTATTGTCTTCATGGCAGGGGGACACACTTCTGGCTAAGGGCCGAGTCAACCCTGTCAGTCAACTGGCTCCTTGGGGACACCTCTTTTGGGGGCGCGTGTGTAGCCTTCTGCAAAAGGGCGAGGGGCTCTGGGAACTGCCTCTCGCTCTGCCACTTTAGTTCCCTCCGTGCTTGGACTTCCCTGGGACTCTGTGCCTGCCCCCAGGGGTGGCCCCCTGTGAGTCACTGACCACTGGAACCCTGGACATCCTGCCACGCTTCCGCCACCGTGGATCCACGAGGCTGCACCTCCTGGCCTGTAACCGTCTGGCATTCGGTTTCCCCTATCTGTTCTTGGCTTGCAGCAAGGTCAGTCAGAAGAGGCCGAGGCTGGCATCAGGCTTAGGGACTTGAGCTGGCCTGGGCTGACATGCCTCCTCCTTGGTAGCTCATTATTCTTGATACGATATATATATATATATATTTTTTTAGGGCATCACTGCCCTGGTGGTGGGAGTAGGAGGCCCATCCTTTGCCCCTGTGGAGCTGGAATTGAACCTCCATCCCAGTGGGCCGCAGTCCCGCACACAACTGCTACGCCACCGGGGCTCAGCCCCTTGATACGATATTTTTATACAGATTTGCATGTCACTGGATTGGGTTCTCTAGTCAGCCCGGCCCACTGCGAATGTGGTCAGGTTGGGAGAGTGAGTCTGTGAAGATGCACCCATGCTAATGAAGTGGGAGACGGTAAACGGTCACTAGGGTCCTTAGGCGGGCGAGTCGGAGTGGCGCAGTGAACACAGGCAGACAGGGAGTGCCAGGGCTACGAGCTCAGGGAGTCGGGCATCACCGGGAGTGGGTAGAGAGTCTCTGGCCACGACACCAACCGAGCAACAGGTGGTGTGGCCGCCAGGGCTTTGAGAGAGACTTTTGGCTGTTCTCAGATGGCCCACCTGTGCTGCTGTGTCACAGTGACACCAGGACACGAAGACGTCGGCCGGCCACAGGCTCCTCCCCCGCCCCCGGCCTGGCTCTCTGGTCCCACGCCTCCTCTTACCAATGGCCCTGGAAACCGCCAAGGTCCCGTTGACTCGCCAGCAGTCCATGTGGGACACGAAGCCGCCCAGCGCTTCAATGCGTTCCTTCTCATCCTGTGGGGAGAGGGGCGGAGTCAGGGGAGTCCTCGGCCAAGATCCAGGCCGGACGCCCAGGTGACTGAGAAGAGGGGCATCCCCACACCATCGCAGGGAGCCTGTGGGGAGGGACAGGGATGCACCGCAGGCACGCAGTGCGACACGACCCGCCATCTGGGCGTTTTTCAGTTCGGACTCGCGGCCATCGGCTTGGTGATGACTCACGGGGACCCTAGACAACAGAGTCCCCCTGCACCTGTGGGTTTCCAGGACTGTGACTTTCGTCCGAGCCCCGTCTTGCTCCTAAGGGGCGGCTGGTGGTTTCCAACTGCACACCTCTGGGATCGCAGCCCGCATAACCACTGTGGCCACCAGGGCTCCCAGAGAGCAGACAGGACGTCCAAGGAGGTACCTTCAAGCCCCAGAGAGAGGACTGACGAAGGAGGGAGAGATGCCTCCGAGAGGTCGTGCTGCCACAGGGAAGTGGGACATGGGGGTGGGCTGGGGGTGGCTGTGGCCAGGTAAGGGGAGAGGGGCACGGGCATTTCTCCATCCACCCCTGGAGCAGGGCTTGCCGTGTGGTCAGGAGGAGGGGCGGCAGTGGAGAGGAGGATCCTCAAGGAGAAGGACTGACACGGGAGCTGCAATCACGGGTGCGGGCATAGGAAGGGCGGTGAGGAGGGGGCAGGACCGGGCGGGGTTTCGGCCTGCTGGGCACGGGGTTGCTAGGCGGCAAAATCGACCCCATGGTACCTAATAACAATGATGACGATGACAACAACAAACTGTTGCTGCCTGACCCGGGAAAGGAAGGGGCTGGGCGGCTCAGTGAGGTGGGGTCCCATGGGGGGTCCTGCCTCTCCCCCACTGCCTGCGCGTGGCTGGCTGTCCCTGTGCACACTGACTCCTTCTTCTCGGCTGCCCTGGGCCGGAGGCAGCACCAGGGCTACCGTGTCACGGGGCACTCAGGGGTGCTGGCCGGTGCCAGCCTCTTACATGGCGTGCCCCAGCAGCTCATCCTCAACGGGGCTTCCGCCGGCCTTGGGCACCATGTGTGGCCCAGGCAGGCCTGCGTGCTGCCCAGGGAGGGGAGGCTCGGGGATGGGGACCTTACCTGTCGCTCGGGCCTGTGGGCATCCATCAGCTTCACCACCTGTCCCTGCTGCACCAGGATGACCTGGGAGTCCCCAAGCCAGGCGATGTGCAGGGTGCCCCCGGCCACGAGGGCGCACACGCCCGTGGTGCCGCTCTGCAGCCGCTGCAGGGAGAGAGGGGGGCAGGGCTGAGGGCACCCGTCTGCCTGCCCCACGGGAGAGTCCAGCACAAACGCAGTCACTGTCTTCAGGGTGGGCCGCCTCGACCTGGGAGGTCGCTACCCACTTGGCCAACCCTGTGAGACTCGCCAAGACCCTGAATATCACCACCGCACCCCCAGGTTTCCCTCTGCCCCCTGGCTGGCTGGCCCCGTGGGTCACCCGCGTCAGCTTCTTGACCCTGCAGGCGAGTTTCTGTTTATTTATTTATTTTTTTTGTAGGCTAGTTTCTTGCATCTTCAAGGGGTTGAGGTCTGTGCATGACTTTCTGAATGACTTTCTGGTCCAGCCTCCACCTTCCCCCTTCTCTGTCTTTCCCGGCACACACAGCCCACTCTGTCCCCCCAGGGCTGGGCACATCTCACAGGCCCCAGGACACCCCTGCTTTCACGCCCTTTCTCCTGTGGGTCTGGTAATTGGCGTGAAGCATTCATGGAAGTCACAGGAAGTATTTGTTACACAAGGAGGCTTTCAGAAGTTGATGGGAAAACAGAATTGACAGATAAAAGAGTTTTCTACACACTTTCAGAAGCCTACGTGGGCCTACAACTATAGATTTATTTACTTATTTGTTTGTTTTTTTTTGTGTGTGTGGCATCACTGCCCTGGTGGGAGTAGGAAGCCCAGACTTGCTCCTGAAGAGCCGCTGCTGGATTTGAACTGTCAACCCTGTGGGCCGCAGTCTTGCACACAACCACTATGTCACTGGGGATCAGTCCCTAGATTTATTTATTTTTTTTAAAAAGCACTGCCATCTGTTGGGCCCAGGGCCCAGGGCATCTGTATGACAGTCATGCCCCCTTCCCTCAAGGCATGGGCTGTTCCCGTCATGCGACTGGTGACTCCATGAGCTCAGACAGGTGCCAGAAGGTGTCAGCCAGAAAGAATGAGGAAGATACTGGTATCTGCCTCACAGGGTTACTGGGAGGGACCTTGCAAACCTGGAGGGGAGGTTCAGGCTCAAAGGGGATGGTGTGCCCAGGCAGGTGAGCTCAGGCACCTGGCTCACTGTTCCTTCTGGCGGTGGCTGGGATTCCTGAGAAGAGAACTTTCCGGGCGGACACTGTAGTTTTTGCAGAGGGTGGGTCTGAAAGGCCAGATGGGGCTGGGGCCGGCAGAGGTAAGCCTGTCTTGTCCACACAGCCTGTGCAGCTTCTCCGGGAGGCGGGCGGGCACAGGCTGGGGTGGACTGGGATGTTCTGTGCCGTGTCCCCCTCGACGGCTCTTCTCTGATGTTTCTTGCCCTGGTGGCGCACTGGGCTACAAGTCAGGTTGCTCAACACGCGCCCTGCTGCTCCTTGAGGAGCGATGAGGCCATCTGGTTCCACAAAGACTTAGGGCCTCAGAACAGGTCACTGTGTAAGGAGCCCTGGGGCATAGTGGTTATCTCTTCAGCTGCTAAGGGAAGGTCACCAGTTCGAAACCACCAGCAGCATTGTGGCAGAAAGAGGAGGCTTCTATTTCCGGAAAGAGTTCCCGTCTCAGAAACCCACAGGTGCAGTTCCACCCCGTCCACTTGGGGCGCTGTGAACTGGAGAGCGCCTGGGGGCGCTGAGTTACCGGTCTATCTTGGCTCGCCCACCCGGAGGTCAGCGATCTGAAGGCAACAGCCCCTTCGGGGGTGGGATAGAAAAAGACTGTTCCCCAGCTCATCTCCCCCAAATATATGTCAGACCTAGGGCACGGCTTGCACCTCATGGCAAATGATTGTCCCTGAAGGCACCAGCCACCCGGAGCAAGCAGACCCTATTGTCTGTTCTGCCTTAGGTGAGACCCATTCCCTACTGTGAGGGACAGTGGATTGCTTCCCCTGAAAGCTTAGAGTACATCAAGTCTCCAGTTCAAGGACAGTCAAGGTTAGGATGCCACCCTGCATCTAGGGTCCGCCCATCTTGTCACACGCGGACCCTTAACCTCTTCTCTTCCTATAGCAGGCACGCCCCTAGATCGGCCCCCTCTCACTACTGCATCATCTATAGTACAACCCCTGCCTGTGACTTGCACGCCACCCCCAAATATAAAGCCTTGGTTGGAAATGAAATGAATCTCTCTCCTCTGTTTAGACCTGGCTGCTGAGATCATGGCCGTCTGGGGGGGTGGGGGGTGGGCAAGGAACATGCTACCAGGAAATGTGCCGCTCCTACCTCGCAAGATTTTACTGCCATCTTTATAAATCTGAACCTACCATT
>PVJH01013286.1:0-61162 GCA_004026705.1 Nesogale talazaci
TGTAGGGGTATTTAGGACTGAGTTATGTAAATGAGGTGCAGCTGGCTAAGCCAGCTATCCAATTGTCTTACAAGAATATTTTGTCCAATCACGTGACAGTAATGTATTACAGAGCACTATCGTCCAATCACATTACAGGATTTTACCATCCAATTATGTTACAGGATCTTAACTGTTACTATGGGGAAGCTAGAAGCATTCTGATAGGTTGTGTTTCAGAGGTAAAGAGGAAGGTTGCCAGACTGGAGTTCTTCCAGGAGTCATGGAAACGTGAATACCCAGCAGCTTCAACCTGACTCAAGACAGGCATATCCCAGAAGGCTTGGAAGCTCAGGTTCCAGCAACCTAAGTGTGCTGACAACCAACAGCTTCAAGACCGTTCTAGGAGTCACAGCAACATCCTGAGCTTTCTATGCATCTCCCTCAGATCCACAGGCCCTGCCAGGAACACCCCCACAACAGCCTAGAATAGATTGCTAAAGGAAAATGCAATGAAGTGACTTACTATATATGTCCCTTCTAGCCATACCTCCATGGTCTTTTGATTCTCACAAAATGATTAGAAAGTCCTATACAAATAAGCTCCTTGGAGCCCACCAAGGGGATTGGATAGCATTGCTAATATTGGCAATAAGATGAATGGAACAGGGGCTGAGCCCCGGTGGCGTAGTGGTTGTGCGCGGGACTGCGGCCCACTGGGACGGAGGTTCAATTCCAGCAGTGGGGCTGGACCTCCTACTCCCACCACTGGAGAGCAGTGATGGCCCCCCCCCAAAAAAAAAAAAGATGAATGGAACATGCACAGGTGGGAAAACATGCAAATAAGGTATATGGAACCCTAACAAAGGGATTGGTCAGTTTGTCATCTTGCTAAGATCAAAGGGAGCCACTCCCAGAAGCAACAGAGAGGAGTTCACTAACAGGAGTGGATCTCGGCTTTGGACCCAGGGTCCTTGTGTTAAAAACCTTGTAGATCCCAGAGACAGAGAGCTGTCACACTAGAAAATGAATGAGACAGTTAAAAGCAGTGGTAAGCATGGTGAACAAACAACAGTTGCAAAAATAGGCGACCTGTCTAAGACAGCACAGCGGTTTTCCTGGTCCAAAAAAAACGTGGCCACAGTGGGTGTGCAGATCCATATAGCAAGGGAGTTGATCACCTTCTGGCAGGAAATTTACTAATAGCGTGGAGTGCCTCCAGACATTTACTGATGGAACTAAAGAAACTTATAAAACTTGCCTAAGCATGGCAGAGAAGAGGCTGACCTAAGAATTGTATCTTCTCATTCCTGATACAGAATTGGAACCTGTTATTTCCCGAATAAGCCCAGCCACTGAGTATAATCTGTCAATTCTGTGTGCCCATTGCTTTACATTACTGAAGCCAGCAAAGAATAAGGAACAGCTGGTGTCAGAATTGGTAAAAAGCTTGGAAGTGGTTTTCTGACTTCTACTTCATAGGAATCAGCCTTTCCTTGTTGACAGTGATTCTTTCACCCTCTTGAGAAGATGTGCAAGGAAGTTCAGCACCACCACGAGGCTGTCATTTTTACAACAATATTTCCTGCATTCTTGTACATTTGTGTCAATCTCTATATTTGAAAATCAGTTGGGCTGATCTTTACCAATTATTTATGGTTTCAAAACTAAATTACATCAAGATTTAGTGACATAAAACAACAATGAAAAAATAAAATCAAACAAAAATTAAATGACTTGTTTCTTACAACACTGAGCAAGGAAGACAGCATCGCTCACAAGAATCAGGTAACTGAATACATTTTTGGGGGTAAAAGAAGTGAACAGGGTTTGTTCTAAAGAAATCTGGAGGGTTCAGTAGTTAAACACGTCAGCAGTTCGAACCTACAAGGTGCTCTTCAGAAGAAAGATGTGATGATAGTTAACGTCCCTAGAAGGGGACAGCCTTAGGAACGCTTTGGGACAGTATTACTTTGTTCTCTAATGTCGCTATGAGTCGGAATCAACTCAATGCCCAGGGGGTCGGGTTGGGTTTTAACTGTTTCATGTAGCGGCCCCTCAGGCCAGCAACCTATTGCACTCAATTAACAATGACACTGCTCTGGGCAAGGTAAGAAAGCTCTGCTGAGATACCTGGTCCCCAGTGCTTCTCCCTGTCATCTTTACAGGACCAGTCTGTGTTCCTTTCCAACATGATGGCCTCGAGGTAGTTGAACTTCTTACATGGAGACTGGCTTGGCAAGAGCAAGACCCAGAACTGCTGTGGCCCTGGAAGTCTTGGGCCCAAACACAGAGGATGTCACTTTCAATCACCAGGGAATTTTTGGATTTGATATCCTAGTGGCATTAAATGTTTTTTAGTGTTTAAGGAGACTTATAAGTTACAACAAAACACCAAAGCTTGGAACCTGTGGAGAGTGGAAATCTCCCAGAGAGAGTAAACTTATACACAGTCCAACAGAGGGGAGAAACCTGCACGACCCAGAACGCAGCAGCCCCACTGCGGGCCGGTTCTCCCAGGGTCACTGTGTTCTGCTGGGGCCACCTCCCACTTCCTTCCTTTCTACTCTGCTCATTGAAGTGATGATCATGAAGTTTACATGCCATCTAACAATAAAAATGAAATTGTTTCATATTGCATCAATTGAGAAATTTTAAAAGACCCTAAAAAATTATGTGACAAATAAGCATATAAAACAGAGATTTATAATGTAAATTCCTTTTTATTCCAAAATCATCTTAAAACTTTCATACTTATGTACAAAAAATAAATAAAAAACCCTAACTTTTGTGAAAGTTAAGGCATTGAGTCAACTTGACTGGGGATTCTCAGTATCTCATCCTCCAGTGGAATTTACCTAAGTTAAATGGCAATTAACACTAGGTCTTAATAGACCAATCACTGAAAATGTTCGATGAAGGAGCTCTGGTGATGCAGTGGTTTAAAGGCTGGGCTGCTAACTGCAAAGTCAACAGGTGGAACGCAGTAGCTGGTCGTCAGGATGAGAGAGCTTCCACTGCCATCAATATTCACAGCTTTTAAAAGCCAAAGGAGCCGTTCTCCTGTGCCCTACAGGGACACGATGAATCAGAACTGAGGTTTTAATCTCCCATACGCGGGCCTCAAGGATGTGACCTGCTTTCAGTGTTTGTGCTGCAACGGATCTTGTATCTGGTTTACTCACCCAGTCTCTGCGACTTGAGCCAGCAGCCCGTCTTTTTGCCGGTGGCTCCTGGGAGTCATCAGTGGCCTGCTCTCCTATTTGCCAACTTGGATTCATCTGCCTCTGCAGCCACAAGCCTGACCTGCTACAATGTAAAATGCCCTTCTAGCCACCATTCTCTTTGTGATGTACTGTAAATGCTGGTCTCTATACATGTGCTCATAATTCAATTCTAGGAGTTATCCGTTTTGTTAAGAGGGTAGAATTAGAGTGGGATATAGCAGAGTCCTTATCGCACTAACGGCTAAGACTCTAAGTCTCCATCCTTTGCTTTCTGGAGGGTATGGGTAACAGAAGGTGAACACCACACTTCCATCAATGTCATCTCCCCACCCCCACCCCTTGTTTCTCATATCATAAAATCTAATCATTCCATCATATTAAGAGTTGTGCAATCACCACCACAATCAATTTCAGAACATTTTCTTCTCATATTGTTTTTAGCTCCCTATTCCCACCCCACCCCCCACTGAATCTCCCCTGCTATTGCTACTAATCTGATCACTGTCTCTCTTGATTGAACCAGCCTGGATTTGCAAATTGGAAGCAAACAGGAACCAAGCAAACAAACAAAACACAGCCACAATGGCTGGACAAAACAGAAAAACTTCAATCAAAAAGAAAGGAGAAATATGAAAAACTGACTTTAAAATGGGTCAAAAGGGAGATACAATAATAGAGTATTACATTTCAACCTAGCAACATCTGCCACAGCTGACTTGACAATGCCGTCTGACAGCAAGGCTATACACAGTCCCCTCTATGGTCAGGGGATTCACATCAGTGCCCTATTTGTGAGCTCACCTCCCATGCAGAGCACGGGAACAGAAGGCTAGAGCTGAGGCCTTGGTGGCAAACACCAATCAGGTGCTAGCTACCACTCAAAATGATTATTGGCCTCGGGTCTGGTCAGCCATATTGACACTGAGAAGCAGTGGTTTTGTGTTTTTCACATGCGAAGCAAGTGAGCCCTGCATTTACTGTTGGATGTTTGCTCTCTTGCTCTTGCCCTGTCTGATTTTCATTTCTTGGTACTTAAGTTGCTGCCCCTCACATGGTCTGAGCCACCAGCTTCCACAGCCTTGTGGATAAGGAGAATCCTCCCGATGAACATCTGGACTTCAAATTCAGGATATATCAGTAGCCACCACGTGAGCCATTTCCATAATGGTTCGTGAGTTCTGTGAGGCATTGCAGCAAAACTGAAAACCCTGGGGAAAGAAGAAACTAAAGGGAGGAAGGGTGGGTGACGTGGTGGGAGATTTAAGTGGCACAACAAGTTGGAAAAGCCAGACATACAGTACATCTTTAATCTCCACCTCATTGGAACTAGTCTTGGATTAGACTTTCTAAAAGAAATTAATTTTGCGGTCAGAGTCGGTTCTCTTCCTACCACCCTTGGTTTCACAGGTCCCTGCGGCTAGTGGATCAGGAGAAACCTCCAGCCTAACATCTGATGCACAGACTTGGAAATTGCCCACTTTTACAACTAGGTGTGCCATTTCTTGATATACAGTCTATACACATATGTAAGTTTCACTGACTTTGCCTAAAGAAACCAGTCTAGGACAAATTTAAATAAATACACCATTGCTCATTGTTGCTTTATTCACAATAGCTCAAAGGTGAAAACAACTCATGTCCAAAAATAGATACACAAAATATTATCTATATAATTAAAATCTATAAAGTAATATTATATAATAAATAATATTTACACAGTATTATTCAACCATAGAGGGAAATAAAGTACTGATACATGTTCCAACATGGGTGATCCTTAAAAACAACACGCTGAGTCAGACTCAAAAGGCTAACCATTTTATGGCGCCATTTCTATGAAATCTCTACAACAATAGACAAATGCAGGGAGACCAAAGTTGTGGGGTGGTTGCAGGCTGGATGGAGTATAAAATGGGATCTGTTATTAAAGGGTAGAGAGTTTCTGACTAGGTGAAACTTTTAGCAATGGATAGTGGTTTCGCAATGATGGCGGCACATATGATAAGTGTAACGAATGCCATTGAATCACACATTTAAAAGTGGCTAAAATTGGTAACTTTTGTTATAGAAATTTTCAAGAGCAAATTTTTAAAGACTTATCTTAAAAGTTAAAAAAACAGTTTAAAAACTGAAATGATAAAAATGTATATATACAGTTAAAAATATAGAAACTTATGTCAGTACGTGAATTATGTCTTAATTAATGCTGTCATATTTTTAAGACATCTAATTAAAACTTTTTAAGATGTAAGAGTTTTAAACATCAGATTCACTTCATTCATTTGAAAGCTTTGAAAATGAAATGCTGTGTGTCAGGGATAACTAGCTCCTGCCGTTTTCTTCCTGAAAGCTGGAGGTGCTGCATGAGCTGGCGCACGGCCTTCGGATCCATTTGGACTCAGGGCACGACAGGGCAGGGGAGGACTGCTCCTGTGAGTTTATGAGGCCGTCACTCTTTGCAGGAGTAGTACGCCTCCATCGGAGAGCTGCTGCTTTCAGACTGCTGACCGGGTGGTTAGCAGCCCCACAGGTAAACCCTAGGCTTCCGTTATAACCAAACACATTGCTAAAGTGAGCTAAGACAAGGATGATCCCTGGATGGTACTTAAATTCAGCTTATGTCTTTCTGTATGCAGATGGAGTCAGAAGCCTCTGCTCTAGAAAAGGCGAGGTAGTCTGAGAACAAAGTGGACTGGGGAGAGAAGCGAAAGGATTTATGGATCATAATACTCTCTTATCGCTGAAGCACAATCACGGGGATTTATGTCCAAAGCATAAGCATCCTTCCTTCATCTTTCTTTCTTGCTCTCTTATACCGCATATATGTTCTTTGGAGCTCAAAGAACAGAGAGATCAAACGAAAAGCACTAAGCTTTTCCCTAATTTCAGAATGGACATTGCTGGACAAAGTGAATAGAATAACAGTGATTAAAACCTAAATAAGCTCCCAAAGAGTCCTTAGACTTCAAAAAACTTGAAAAGCAATCAATTTCTAAGATGAAAATTTATCGTATGAAAATAAATCAATAAAAAATATAGGACACACAGCGTATGTACCTCACCCCATTTTTTAAATCTTTTCTTTACTATCCTTTCTTCCCCTTTCACAATCTATCCAGTCGTTCAACTCACTTCTCACAGTGTACTATGTCTTACAACAAACAGGATAATATGAAGGGAGTTCAAAAAAGTGTGTGGAAAATGGAACTCAAAGATAATGGCATTTCCCCAAGAATTTCAAAGCCCTCTCATATGTAATAACATAATAAAAATAAATGCTTATGGGGGGGGGGGTGCTTATCTTAAAACATGAGCAATCCTGTCTTATGCCTATATAACCATAACAGTTAAAAAAATTTAAACATACAATTACAGAGGTTGTCAGTTTCACAGAACCATAGCTTTTTTGAGTTAGAAACGGACTCACAGCATCATTCCAAGCCTTTATTTTAAAAGAAACTGTTTGAGTAAAAGACTCCTGGTGGCACAGTGGGTTCAGCATTGGACTGGTAACTTGTGAGGTCAATAGTTCAAATGCACCAGTTACTTTGCAGGAAAAAAATAGGGCATTTTACTCCTGTAAACATTCATAGTGTTGGAAACTACAAGTAGTTCTACAATACTTTAAATAAATAAAATTTCATTGGGATATAATACACATATCATCCAAGTCAATAGTTAAATCATATCCAAAAAATTGTACACTCTCCACTATAGTCAGTTCTAGAACATTTTCTTCTTTCTTATGCTCCTTATTAGCGCCCTATCTACGCTACCTTTGAGTCAAAAGGTATGGACTTCATGCCTCATAATTCCTCATCTCTTGTTAGATTATGTTAATTGTTAACATTATGTTAAATGTTAGATTATGCCATACTTTACCTGAGCTTTATGTATCTATTCTTTGTTAATTAAACCACCAACAAACTAAAGAACAAGAACCATAACACTGTATTTTTTATATATGCTACTGAATCAGAAGAAATGAGTCTTACATTTGGGGGAAAAATCCTTTTTAATTCTATAGAATACTGCCTACACAAAATTTCAACAAATTTTGAGAACTTGTTAACTCATCCATAAAATGAAGATACATAACTCCTAAACATATTATGTGTTATAAAATCTAGGTGATTTTAAATGTCCCATGAGTTCTACATAAACATCAAATCTTTTTATAATTAATACCTGCCTAAAGAAGAAGGCCTGCTGACACAATGATTAAAGTGTTCAGCTATTAACCGTAGGTCGACTGTTCAAACGTAGTTTTTCAAATACTCCATCTGCTCCTCAATAGTCGGCTTCCATAAAGATTTGTGAAAATTTTCCAGCCTTAGAAATCCCATAGGGCTGTTCTCCTCCACTCTCCTCAATCGCCATACATTTGGGTTTGGGTTTTAGGTGACTAAAAAAATAAAGTTCTAAAAACTAACTGTCAAAATATGGTATTGAGCAAAAGAGATTGGGGGAAAAAGGCATTTTTCTGCCATGTTTAAGATCTACAAATGAGAACAATAAATGAATTAAAATCAAAATTTTAATTAGTTATCTAAAATTAAACGGTAAGTTCTCATTAATGCAACAGTCTCTGCTTGAAAAAAAAAAAATCAATGAAAATGCCAAGACTAATAATGATAGTTAGTGTTAGTTGGTTTTGCTAACAAAACACTCCCATGTCAAAGATACATATATTTACACCACCCAGTTAACGTCCAGTCATTTTGCAAATTTCAGTCTTTCATAATTCTTTTTACTTTATTATGGAAAATTTGTAATTTCATAAGCATAATAATTTTTATTAGTTAACAATCTTTCATGTTGATTCATTGCAACAGGAAAAAGAACTCTAGTTAAACTTAAAGCTAACCATTATTTGATAGTACTAAATGAGTGGTTATTTTTTAAAGGATTCTAAAATGTCCCATTTACATTACAATTTAACTTTGGAGAGTAATTATTTTACTGAATATTTTAACATAAAAGATGAGAAAAAATAACTTGAACCCTTAATGCTCTGAGCATAGTCAATAAATCACAAGTAAATGTCTTTATGGTATTCTCCGATTTCAGCTAAGACACATTTGACATCAGCAATGATACCTCTTTTCCACATTCTCTTCTGAATCCAACTTTAACTTCTGGGTGCTCCCTTGATATACTACTGCAAAGGGTGCTAGATAATCTTCAGCAAAAGTTTACTTGCAAGTGATAGTAATAGTATTGTTCAATATTTTCTGTATTCTGTTGAGTCACATCTTTTTTTCAGAATGTGTACAGATATAAATCTCTCCTAGTCAGTTGGCCATGTAGCTATCTTCAAGATTTCTTGGCAAAGGCTAGTGAGTGCTTTCAGAGCTTCAGCAATTTGTTGAAACATTGCTATTGGCACTCTGTCCATATCTAGAGATTGATTTTTTTCTAATGCTTTTAATATAACTTGGGCTTTTATTTCCTTCAGTACCACTGCTTCTTGATCATCTGCTACCTCTTGAAATGACTTATGTCTAGTTCTTTTTGGTACAGTGACTTGGTATATTCTTTCCACCTTCTTTTGCTGTTTCCTGCATTGCTCAATATTTTGCTCATAGCACCTTTCAAGACTGCCACTTAAAGTTTGATTATTTCGTCCTTTACTTTTTTTCAGCCTGATATATGCTGAGCACCTTCTTCATTTTTGTTTCTCTAACTCCAGGCCTTTGCATCTTTCATCGTAACACTGTACTGTGTCTTCTCGTGCTGTCTTTCACAGTTTTCTGATGGGACAGCGGGGGCAGGGAGCAGGAAAGGTGGAGATATGATTCCTATTTGCTTGTCTTTTTTTTCTCCCACACTTTAAAACAATAAAGACACAGCGCTAGGCTTTCTGAAGTCTTGTCCATCTGACAAATGTTGGCAGAGGCTGATGGTTGACCAGGGGCCTCCTCTTCTCACACTGATACCAATGTCCTCCGAGGGGACCCAGCTCCAGCTGGCTATTGGGCTTGGCTCTTACCTTTGTGGAGCGGTTTGGGGACGCAAGCGTTTGTCCTGCTTATCCCCAGGAGCAGGCAGAGCCTCATGCTGCTCTCACTCCCACCCCCACCCCCCCACCTGCCCTACCCCCCGGTATTTCCTCTGAAGGACTAATTTTTCCTGATACTTGGACTGGTTGTTTTCAATTGTATTTCTGTATAAGAGGGAAATACATTCTTAACACTAATCATAATAGATATTGTATTACATTGTCCCTTACTGGCCTCCCTAAAGAAGAGTTGACATATCAAACACAGGGAGGAAGTAGGATAAGTGATGGGACTTTGAGAGATAAATTGAAACAAAATGTTTCAGACTGTTGCATGTAAAACTGATAACGTCTCTGTAAACTTTCACCTAATTCAAAATAAAAGGTTAAAAAAATACCAGCGTTGACCTATCAGTTGAAATCAATTAAATGACAATATCAGTCAATTACAAAACATTGAAAATATACAAAAACATCAATGTAAAAAATTTTTAAACATTTGTTATGGCAGATAATTTCTTGCTCCACTGAATCCTCCTTGTAACTTTATATATCCAGCATTTTATTTGGTCATCTGTGCACACCTACCCTATTTCCTGTCCCCACAAAGCACACTTTCTGAGAACAAGAACAACTTTATTCATATTTGTATCCCTTGTCTTATAAGCACGATCTTTATAAATAATGAGAACAATTAACTTCTAATAGCTGAGATGGTCCGTTGACTTATTAGAAGATCTCGCAGTTCCTGGCTATTTAGAATAAAATTAATCTCACTACTTATAATGATTTAGTTTACTAACAGTAAATATATAATTAACCAAGTTCATTTTTAGTGACTAAGCATATTTAAGTGATTGAAAGAGAGACTTGGTCTAAGCTTTCAAGAGTTCCTCTCCTAAGTAATATTTCTTCTCTATTCACTTTACTAAAAACCCCTGGGTGGTGCTTCAGTTTAGGCATTGGGCTGCTAAGCAAAAAAGTTGATGGTCAGACGCAGCAGGTATTTATTGCATGGCAGAAAGAGAAGGCTGTTTGTTCCTGTAAAGAGAGACCTCTGGGAAGCCCTGCATTGGTTCTCAGTAAGTGGAAATCAACTCAATGGTAATAGACATCATCATTCACTTTCCTAGATGGGTTCATCTTTTAGCTGATGCACTCATTCATTAAAATGGGCTCTAAAGTTACCTGATTTCCCAGGAAGGCAATTCCAAAGCACTTAAACACTAGCATCACCCAGAGACTCAAGAGAGCTATAGAGCAGTGCCACTCTGTAACATTTGGGGTCGCCATGAGAACTGTTTGGTTAAGATTATTTAGAGCCCTTTTCAAAGATTAAAACAATCTATAGAGGTACCCCCCCCCCAACAAAAAAACAACAACCAGAGGTGATGTGAGAGCGATAGTGCATTTTGAGCTTGTTCCACTAGATCAGACTGTTAATCAAGATTCCTATTTAGAGATTCTGCAAAGATTGTATAACCAGTATGCAACAAAAAAATGCCTGATTAAAAAAAAAAAAAAGCCTGATTTGTGGCAGATGGGGGACTGGTTTTGCCACACAACAATGCACCTGCTCACGCAGCTATCTCAGTGCACCAATTTTGGGCAAAAACTCTATGCCTCTCTTGCCCCTCACACCTTACTCACCTGCCCTTGCTCTGTGCCAACTTCTTTTTGTTTCCACAAATGAAGAAGGGCACGAAAGGACAGAGACTTGATGAGTTAGAAGAGGTGGGGGGAGGGGGGGAGGGAAGTGCTCTCAGCCATCCAAACAGATATTTGAAAAATGTTTCGAAGAATGGAACTGCAGATGTGACAGATGCATGAAGTGTCATGGAGAGTACTCTGAAGGTGGTAAGATTATTTTGTAAAAAAAAAAAAAATTAAATACATAGCTTTGGAAAAGAAAATTCTGGTTTTGGGGGGTGGGGTAGCCCCTTGTATATCTAACTATTCTCTACTGCCATCAAGGTGATTTTGACTCATAGCAATCCCAGAGTTTCTGAGGCTGAAAACAGTTTCCGGAGCCGTATCTTCCTCTTGTGGAGCAAGGGGCGGGTGTCGGCCACTAGTTCACCAACAGCACAGCTCTGGCTCTGTAGAGTTATCCCATGAGCAACTAAATTGTGGAATAATGGTGAAAATTATGTGGACCACAGAGTAAAAACATGCTTTGAGTATTTCATAAAGCTAGAGAGTCATTTGTGTTAGTCAGCAACTCAATGTCCTAGAAGATATATAAACGCTGCTGTAAGAACACTAAGTTAAAGGCTCAGGCTCCTTGGATCTCATCACAGACTCTAAGAATCCAACAAACATTAGACTCTTTCCTGAACTCTATTAAAGGAAGTAACTGCAAATTCTATAAAAACTGTAGAAGTGCAAATGATTTTATAATGCCATAACAAGGGTGACACTAATTTACTTGGAGAGTACTTTGGATTTGAACGTCTTATTTTCAAGTTTTTTTAAAAGTATTTTCCCTTCCCGCTCCCTGGGTTGTTAGAAAATGCTAAGTTGGCAGATGAGACTTTTAAATAAAGATGCAACTATAACTCAAATAAATAATAAATGTATTTCCCCCTTTTCGCTCATATTTAATTTGCATTCCCTTATTGCTTCAGTTCTCAGATTCAAGAAACTGGACCACTTAACAAAACAATATGAACACCAGGAAAAAGTGAAAAGGGAGGTGCCCACCTGAAGCCTTGCTAGTTGTGCAGTGCGGGCTACTATTTTGTTGTAGGGCTCAACGATTTTTGCTTTCATCCTAAAAGGAAGAAAAAAACATAGGGATAAAAAAGCATAGGGACTGTTTTAAAACAGTCCTGGATAAAATGCTTTCCATCCATTTACTTACAAAACAAAAACTATTACCTGTCAACTGCTCCCTGCAAAGCCCCAATTCTTGTCTGCATCATCTGGAGAACACCTGGGAAAACAGAGCCAACATGAGCTTTTATAAACCGACCAGGACTCAGACTGAGAAAAAATGAAATCAAAGAAATGCATACAGGGCTTCATAAGGGCACAGGAAATGTTACTTTCCTTTAAATCTATTTTTCTAAACTTTTTGAAGTTCTCTTGTATAGTTTTAATTTTTCTGCTATTATGCTAATCCAAGCAACCAGTATCTCTCCTCTGTATGATGACAAAATCCTCTAAGTGGTCTCCCCTCTAGCCCATGAGAAAAATGGGGAGTGGCATCTCCAGGGTTTGGTATGACAAAAAAGTTCTGGCAATACATTGTGGTGATGCTTGCACAACACTGCAAATGTATCTAGTGCCACTGAAAGTATGCCTGAAAATTAATAATCTTTATGTAATGTATATTATGCCAAGACTAAAATAAGTATAGAAAAGAGCAGATGAAATAGAAGCGTAAGATAATATTCAACATATTCAATATATTTCTTACTTTTGGGGGAGGGGAGGCATCACTGCCTTCTGGTAGTTGTGGGGGCTACCTAGTGCTGCTCCTGAGAGTCGTCGCTGGATTTGAACCGCCAAGCCCGCGGGCCACAGTCCCGCACTCAACCACTTACAGCACTGGGGCTCAGCCCATATTTCTTACTTTTTAGCATCTTGAAATAACATATTACATTTTAGAAATATGTAAGTACCTTGCTAAAATGAATACTTTTGATCTTACATGTTCAAGTAATCTGAAGAAAAATTTGAGCTCATCATCAAAAGACTTAGAAAAGCCCATTCTTGTGCCCCATACCCTCATGTTTTTCAAGTCAGTCTAACAGTATATTTTAAAATGTTGCCCTTTGAAGAACATTCTGGGAGAAACAAGCTCATTCTGGAACTGAAATGCATATATAAAAGAAACAAAATGACAAGTCTTTCTGTTGTCTTGACTAGTCTACACCTTTGCATACTCTAAATCAATGTATCATCATGACGTCCTTACATGTTTCAAAGGGAGAGATGTCTTTAAAAGTTACCATTATGAGCCCCCAATAAAATAATTTATAAAAATTTTTTCAAAAGGAGGGGGAAAGAGGTGCCTATACCAAAGGCTCAAGTAGAAAATATTTGGAAATGAATGTGGCAGCATGTGTGCAGATATGCTAATACACACGATGTGCTGAGTGTTGCAGGAGCTGGAAGAGCCCCAGTAACATCATGGGGAAAAGTTACCATTAATCTCTTACTTATTTTCTCACAGAAACCTAGAAAACTATTATGTGAAAAAACATAGCTAATTTCCAATACTAAGCCAGTCAGTACGTAAAGACTCTTAATTTCCCAAGAACATGGTCTAATATCTATCCCTCATGTTGAAACAACAGTCAATCCAGTATTTCTCAAACTAAAAAGAGCCTTAGCATTTCAATATACTTAAGAAATCACTAAGCTAATACCTCTGAGTTCGTGAGAAATATTGGGGGAAACATTACAGAATATTGCTTCACAGAAAATAATATCTTCTCTCTTTGAGAATCTCATAAGCATAGGAAAAAAGTGTTTCATTTTGTTTTGATGTGCAATGATGAATAAGAGTCATCACAACACAATAATGTGAAACACAATAGTAGCTCATCGCATTATGAGATGATGCATAATTTTATCAAGAGAGAATGGAAAAGCCATAAAAGAATTAAGTCAACAAAAATAAAAAGATTCATAAAAATAAAAATCTATAGTGTACTTCTACTTTCACTAAAGAGTTGCAAAGGAAGAACTGAAACTGATTTCTACAAACCTACTTGTTGATTTCGCTGTTTGAAGTAACACTTATAGGAGCACTAAGTTGATGTCAGGCACTGTTCCAAGTGTTTTGCCAACTCATTTATTCCTCAGAATGCAATGTCAGTACATAGCAAGGCTTTGAAACTGAGGCTCAGAAAGGTTAAGTCACTTACCCAAAGACACACAGTAAATAGCAGAGCAAGGATCTGAAGCGAGACAATTTAGATCAGGGACCAGCAAAGCGTGTTCTGCTATCTTCATTATTAAGAGGTTTTCTGGGCTGAGCCCCAGTGGTGTAGTGGTTATACGTGGGACTGCAGCCCACTGGGATGGGGGTTCAATTCCAGGAGCAGCCCCACAGGAGGAAAGGCTGGGCTTCCTACTCCCACCACCAGAGGGCAGTGATGGCCAAAAAAATAAAATAAAATAAAAAAATAAAAGGTTTTCTGAAATACAGCCACATTCACTCACTTACATATTTTCTGGCTGGGTTCACTATTCAAGTCTGAAGTGAATGCATCCCCGTGTTAAAGTAACCAACCCTTTAAAATTAAAAAGGTACCACTGATGCAAAGAAAAAGCACAGAGGGTTGGGAAAAAGGAAGGATAGAAACAGAAAGAACAGGGAGGGAGCAGGATAAGTGATGGGGATTACAAGGGATGAGATGAAACAAAGTGTATGAATTGTTAAGTTTAAAATGATGATCTGCTCTATGAATTTACACTGAAAAGTTAAAAATAAAGAACTTTTATGAGAATATAGCCACACTTATTTACATATTTCTGGTCATTTGCTCTACAGTGGTACGGCTGAGTGGTTACAACAGGATAATGGACTAAAATATTTACCATCTGACCCTGATCAGAAAAACATTTGCCAAATCGTAGCAGGGCTCTAAGTAATCAAAAGCCTCATCTTTTGCCTGTAAACAGCTGGCAGTTTCAAATTCCTGACCTGGAGTTTGGTAGGCCAAAGGTAACCCAGGGCTCCTTTAACAATTTGATAATAGTTCATAGAAATATACCTTCCAAAGACTCAATTCCAGTTGCTTGTGCCAGTAAGTCTTCATGTCTTGCAACGACCTAAGAAATCAAGATGAAAAATCAGCATGCTCTCCAATTAAGCAGTAGGTATTTTTTCGCCATGACCACAGTATAGAACTGAAGGCCTTTCTCCTATATGTAATGGAAGATATACTAAACAAAAGGGGAGAGATGGGAAAGAGCGCAGATTATAAAGTTGTACTGGAGATGAATTGTTAGCAGCAATCTACATGCGTTTAGAGTATATGCTTTATCTAACTAAGAAGACAGAGTCTCGTGAAAATGAGACAGCGACAGCAACACAGGGCAAGGAAAGACATATTCTCCTCCCTAGTCCCCACCTTTCCTAATAGGATTTGCAGGATCACCTGGGTAGAGTTGCACCAAAATTTTACAAATGGCTGTTTCATGCCACCTTATTATATTACTCATCATACAAGAAGAATTTGCGTGAACAATATGTATGCTTTCTCTTTAAAGAATGCTTTCAAGTATCAGCTTCTCTTAGTTACCAAAGGGAATTGAGATCAACAAGGCACATACTGATAGGAACGGTTCTCTATCTGAACATCTTTTTGCTTCCATTGTCACGTTAGGTGCTGTCAAGTTGGCTGTGACTCATGCCGAGCCCACATCCGATGGACTGAAGCCCAGTCCTCAGCAGTGCTGTCCTTATACTTGGCATACGGTCCTCACCGTGTCATCAGGGGTCCTTTTCCCAGTAGAAGAAAGACCAAAACAAGAGTTAAGCCTTAAGAATTCAAAGTCACTGGAGTGGAGCATAGTGGTTGTGCGTGGGGCTGCGGCCCACTGGGATGAAGGTTTTCAATTCCAGCAGCGGCTCCACAGGAGCAAAGGCTGGGCCTCCTACTCCCACCACCAGAGGACAGTGATGCCCCAAAAACAAAAACAAAACAAAGCAAAATCAAAGTCATTAGAATGATGATGGCAACAAAGCATGCACATGTGGTCTGTATACAATTGCTGTATGTATTGATCGTGATGGGAAAGGCAAAAAGAAGGGGGGAAAGGAGCTTATACCAAGGGCTCAAGTAGAAAATATTTGGAAATGAAGATGGCAGCAGGTATTCAAATGTGCTTGATACAAATGATGTATTGAATGTTATAAGAGCTGTAAGAGCCCCCAATAAAATCACTGGGGGAAAAAAAGGCAGCACAAAATAAATAAATAGAAATTAAAATAAAAAAGAATTCAAAGTTACTGACAAGAAAGTCTTAAGACAATGTAAAACCCTGTAAATCTTTAGCATAGCCTATAAGAATCCTTGTTTTGTTCCCTCTAGCCCAGTGAATAAGGAGCTTCATGTGTAACCTGCAAATTGGAATTACAAATCAATAAGGGTGAATTCACTGGAAGCTGTGCAGGCTCCTTTTGATCCTATTTCAGATCTCACATCCATACTAACAGTCTAAAACCATGGTTGACACACTGCAGCTCTTGAGCCATAATGGGCTTCTTCATTCTATACAAGAGGCTCTGAAGTAAACTGAAAAATGTGAAAGGCTA
This sequence comes from Nesogale talazaci, assembly GCA_004026705.1. NCBI lineage: Eukaryota > Metazoa > Chordata > Mammalia > Afrosoricida > Tenrecidae > Nesogale > Nesogale talazaci. The sequence goes on from PVJH01013286.1 coordinate 16,484, forward strand.
TCATTCAGATAACGGTGATTTCATTTGTTTGGAAAAATATACTTATGGCCCTCAAATAATTTCTAAATTGGATGAGGGACAGGATTTGCTCTTCAGTCTCAAAAGTTTGCTGACTCCTAGAAAACAATGTCCTCTGTCATTTTTATTCCCATGTCTTCAGATGCCTAGATTTTGTCCAATTTATTATTGACATGGCTGTCAGTGTGTCCATATTAACAAGAATATTTCCCTTTACCTCTCTATTCCCTTTCCCTCTGTCATAATACCTTGGAAAGGTTTGAAAGTCTACACTGCACTTGCACGGACTCACAGGACAACAATTAGTTTTTCTAAGACAAAGAAGAATAAAAGTGATTTTCTTATTACTGTTGCAGCTGAGGGAGAATCTGGTAATACAGAAGTTACACGTTGGGCTGTGAGCTACAAAGGTAGCGGTTCAAAACCACCAGCTTCTCCAAGGGGAAAAAAAACGGGGCTTTCCACTCCCATAAAGAGTTAGTCTCAGAAACTCAGAGGGGCAGTTAGTTCTACCTTGTCCAAAGGGTCACGATGAGTCAGCAACTACTCAGTGACAGTGGCTTTGGTGAAGGTCATTCGGATCCCTCATGTCTAGTCACCAGAGGTCAAGAGCAGAATTTTAACATTGACATGGAGAAAGATACTAGGAGCTTCCTGGATTCCAGATTTTATCCACAGTACTTCTTTCAACTCATTCATCCAATGACTGTCCACTCAATATTTTCACAAGTACTTAGTTCATTGTATTCAATATCTTCTTACTTTTCACAAGTACTTAGTTCATTGTATTATATATCTTCTTACTTTAAATACGAGAATATTTTCTTCTTCCTGCATAGAGGCCTATACACCTCATTAAGTCTTTTGCAATTTTGTCTTACTGATGTTCTCAAATTACCAAATATACTGGAATATAAGCCGACCCAAATATCAGCCAAGACACTAATTTTACTTCAAAAATCTACATTAAGAATGTACTGAAAAACTCAGCATACACACGAGTATGTATAGTATGTTATCAGTTAAAATTGTGAAAGAGAAATATGAATATAAGATTTTGAAAGAAAAAAAGGTTTTGAGAATGTGGGTAGGCGAGTTTTCAACCGAGAGAAGTAGTTCACAAAAAATATTTCTAAAAAGATTCTTAGAGGCTGAGCCCCGGTGGCGTAGTGGTTGTGGGCGGGACTGCGGCCCACTGGGATGGAGGTTCGATTCCAGCTCCACGGAGCAAAGGCTGGGCCTCCTACTCCCAGCATCTGAGGGCAGTGATGCGCGCGCCCCCCCCCCCCACCAAAAAAAAAAAAAGATTCTTAGAAAATTTTGTAACATGATGTGTGGATTTATTCATGTAGATATGCATTTAGATTAGGCCAGGATTAAATAATTTAAAATGGTATTATTTCAGGCAGAATTATCTGTATGATCTCAAAGACCGGAATTACCTGAAGGTGCAGTTCTTTATCCAACTGACTGATTCCTTGGGCAAGTTTTGCTAGTTGTTCAGCAATTACAGCTTGATGAATAGATTGGGAAGTATAAGTCTTTACATCAAAATCTTCATGTAAAAAGTCACTGTAACACTCTGGAGGGAAAAGAAATAAGGGGGAGACTTCAATTAAACTTTTAAACCACAGATAGTAAATGTTAAAATGAGTGTAACCTTAGCTAACATTCTTACTTTGAAGTCTACCTATAAATGCTAGGAACTGTTGTCAATGCTTCCTGCAATAATGAGAAGAATGAGGTTTTAGCAGAAAAGAAGTGGCAGCATTCACTAACCAGGTTAGAGGTAGCCAGGACTGATCTAAGCAATTTACACACACTAACTCATTCAACCATCAAGAGTGAATCGGGCATACTTGTCCCAGGCTACAATCTGGTATTTGAACGGAGGCAGTACAGCTGCAAAGTCAACCTTCACAACCACTATGCTAGACTGCTCACTTTTCCTCAGTGAGCCAAAAGGAATAAAAACATTGATTAGCAGAAGGTGAGCAGAGAAAATATTGAAATGGACAAAAAATTCATTTTACTTGGATCAACCATATCAACCACTGATATCCATACAAGTAATTAAGTCCAAAATTAGTTTTAATGTACTGCACTGGAGAAATGTGCTGCAAAAAAACCCTTCAAAGATGTTACCTTGAAGAAAGGTATGTTTGATCCAACCCTTAGTATTTTTAGTCACTTCACATGCATGCAAAAGCTGGGCAATGAATGTGGAAGACCAAAGAGGGATAAAGGTCAGAGTCAGCTAGAGGTCTGGATGGCCTATGAATTCTGAATGACTTATCGCGGAATGCTTCACATGATCCATTCCACTGGTCTTATGTTGACTCATCCCAACATCACCTCGCCTGATCCATTCCATTGGCCGTGTCAGGGGAAATTAAAAGTCTGGATGATCCATTCCAGAAGTTACGTCCAGATAACTCTATTGGCTGACACTGCCCCGCACGATAATGAGGTGCATGAGCCTTGGGTTACAAAACCTATCGTTATGTTGGAATAAGGACCAATCAGGACACAAGAATAAAGGTCGATGGGAAAGCAGCTAAGATCAGCCAATAGGGTCCACTCAAACTCTATAAAAGTCAGTGTCGTAACCCTAGACATGGTCAGCTTCCTCAAGTTTTGAGATGGTCTGCTTTCTGATTGATGCACATTTTGCTTATTAAATCTTTGCCCCACTTAAGAAAGACCCAAAAAAGTATCCACACATTTAAATAACACTGAATGTATTTTGGATTGTCAGAAAAATGACCAAATCTGTCTTGGAAGATGTACAGTCAGAAGGTTCCTTACACATAAGGAAAGCAAGACTTCACCTCACATACTGACCTTATTATCAGAAGGGACCAGTCCCTGAAAAAGGACATGATGCTGTAGAGAGCATCAGGGAGGAAGAGGGAGGCCCTCATTGAGACAGACTTACACAGCGGCCACTGGGATCAGAGAGCACTATTGTGAGGATGGCGCACGACCACCAGGGTTCCATTCTGTGGGACCCAGGGCTACGATGAGATAGCGCAAAGTCAATTCAGGAGCACCTGAAAACAACAGCTAATCACAATCTTACCCAAGAAGAGAAGGTGCTTTCCACGGAAAATAAACTATAAACAATATTTATGGCCTCACATCTCTCCAAATCAACTCACAAATATGATAAGTGAATTTTGAATTATTTGTAAAAACACATAGAAACATATATATTGCTGAAACCTATAACCAATGGGTAAAAAAACAATGTAAAGAGAAAAGATCTGGGGGGGCGGGGAATTAAAAAAAAGAGAGAGAGAAAAGATCCGGGGCTGAGCCCCGGTGGCGTAGTGGTTGAGTGCGGGACTGTGGCCCACTGACTTGGCAGTTCAAATCCAGCAGCAGCAAGGCTGGGCCGCCCACTCCCACCAGAGGGCAGGGATGCCCCCCCACCCCCCAAAAAAAGAGAATAGACAGGGGAGTGGGGAGAGGAGTGATGCTAGACACTGAAATTGTCTTTCTACATGAAAATCCACAAATCTGTGGATTAAAGAAAATGGAGAGATTAAAAGAAAATAGATACCACAAATGAGTTCATCTTATAACCATGTTACATTTAGACAGTGCTATGGAGGTGGTTCCAATGTACAATAAAACAAAATGCTATCCAATTGTGGTACTTAGACATATTAAGTCAACTTGAATTTTTATGAAGGTGTAGAAATGGGCTCTAACCTGTCAATCAGGTCACAACCTGATGAGGCCTCAGTGGGGTGTGATCTTATTTTAAGAAGAAATTGGAACCTTCCTCCCTCTGCCCAGTCGCCCTCTCTACCTCTGCCGGCTGGAACTCTCTGCCTCCAGGGCTGCAGGACTGAGAGCTATCTGTGCCCTGCCATGCTTTCAACAACTTTGAACTTGTGCAAGTCTGTACCCACCAACGTACAGCCAGCCATCTTGCATCCCATTCCACTAAGGTGTGTCACCAGCACACAGCTCTGTGGGTCTGAAGAGAGGCTATGTATGCGCAATGAACCATACTTGGGTCTGAAGAGGGACTTATATATCAGCAATGGACTATGGATGTAGGTTGAACAGGGTTGGGATGCCTTCTCGATATAGAAATAGTTTATATAAAAGCTTTCTCATACAAAGATGAGTGCTTCTGTGTTTGTTTTTCTAGCCAGCCCAACCTAACACACTAATCCTGCACCAAAATTGTTGCTATGTTTGAGCCCACTGTTGTAGTCACAATGTAAATCCATCTCCAGAATCTCTCTCTTTCTTGCCAATCCTCTGTTTCACCAACCATCATGCCCTTCACCAGGTCCTGGTCACTCCTGATGTCCTAAGAAGTCTCACCAAACTCCTTTCCACAGAGCACTGCAGCTGACTCTTTCTAAGACAGATTTATTTGTTCTTCTGGAAATTCACAGTGCATTCAATATTCTTCTTCTACACCATCTTCCATATAAGGCCAGGCACAATTTCAATCTTAAAGTGGCATCTTTCCTTTTTAGCATTTTAAGGGGTCTTTTGCAATAAATTTATCCAATGCATTATGTCATTTGATTTCTGACTGATACTTTCATGGACACTATGAATTCAAGTAAGTTGAAATTCCTCACAACTTCACCATTTTTTCCATTTATCATGATCTTGTTTAATGGACCAGCTATGAGGATTTGTTTCCTTATAATTCATACTGAAAGCAATAGTCTTTGATCTTCATCAGTAAGTATATCATGTCTTTCTAACATTCAGGACATAAGGTAATAATCATATGCATAATGCAGGTTGTTAACGAGTCTTCCTCCAACCTAGAGGTCATGTCCTCATCATACACTCTTGCTTCTCAAATTATTTGCTCAGTATAAAGCATGGTGAAAGGATGCAATCCCGCTGCGCATCTTTCCTGTTTTTAAACCACGCAAAATTCTCTTTTTCTGTTCTCTTCCTCATGAGCACAATTAAAATTTCTGAAATTTCAAATTTCAGAAAATTCTGAAAATTTTTTTTGCTTACCTATAATGAATCATGATTCACATAGATGAATGTCTTTGTATGATCAACAAAATACAGCTAATGTATTTTTTTAATTCTCTGCTTTCCACTAAGATCTATGGACTTCAACAGTGATATCCTTCATCCGCATCCTCTTCAGAATCCAATTTAAATTTCTGCCTGTTCTGTTGCCATATCACAGTTGTCTTTGAAATATCTTCAGCAAAGTTTAACTTGCATGTGATACTAGTGATGTCATTCAATACTTTCTACATTGTATTACCTTTCTTTGGAAAGGGCACAACTATGGATGTCTTCCAGTTGGCCAAGTAACTGCCTTCCAAATTTATTGGCATTGACAAGTGAGTGCTTCTAGCAATTAGTTGAGACATCTTAATTGGTATTCCATCAATTCCTAGAATTTTGCTTTGCTTTGTTTAGAATTTTGTTTTTAATCAATGTCTTTAGTGTAATTTGGACTTCTTCTTTCAACACCACTTGTTTCTGAACACATGTTACCACCTAAAACGGTTGAACATCAACCAATTAATTTTGTATGGTGACGCTGTGTAATCCTCCCATCTTCTTTTGATGTTTCCTGAGTCATTCAATTATTTCATAGACCTCTTCAATATTGGAATTTAAACCTTGGCTTTTTCTCTTCAGTTACTTCAGCTTGATATATTCTGAGCATGTTCTTCTTTTTTGGCTTTATGATTCCAGGTCTGTACATGTCTTCTTGCACTTCCTTTAGAAATCTGTTCATTTCTTTTATTTCATCATTTCTTTACTCTCGTTAGCTACACTATATCAAGAGCAAGTTTCAAAGTCTTTTCTAATATTTATTTTGGTGTTTTCCTTCTCTCCTGTCTTTTCGGTGACTTTTTGCTTCTTTCACGTATTGATACACTTGATTTCACATAACAAACAATCTAGTCTTCAGTCATTAGTGTTCAAAACTATTCTTGAATGGTCTCTAAATTCAGATCGGCTATATGCAAAGCTCCTCTTTGGCTCTCATTGACCAACGATCTTCTGTTTCGGCATGAACGGAGCATTTGATGGTCTGTTCTACAGTAAGCCCATGGCCTTGTTCTGATGAATGATATCGAGCTTCCCCATCATCTTTATTGAACTTCTTCATTCTTTCTCTCCACAGATCTAGCTTATTCAAATCCTATATATCCCACATAGCAAAGTGTATGCATACACTCACTGCCATTGAGTCCATTCTGATTTCTAGTGACTCGACATGAGGTTTCGAAGGCTGTAAATCTTTACAGAAGCATTCTACCTCATATTTCTGGAGCAGTCGGTGGGTTTGAACTGTTCACCTTGAGGATAGCAGTCCATTGCTTACCAGGGCATCTGTCAATGCATATAGTTGTCATTTAGGTGTTAAAATGGTATTCCCTACATTTCTTGGTTTTCTAAAAAGCCACATCATTTATATCGGCAAGATCATATTTTCCAAATTCTAATCCATCTTATCTTTCCAAATTTCTCATTTGGAAAATCACTGGTGATTATCAATACATCTTGATTATATGTTTGATCAATTTCAGAGTCCAAAAGTTGGTAAAATTTTTAATTTTTTCATCTGTGGCATTAGAGAGCAGTGCGTAAGTCTGAAACAATATTCATATTAACTGGTTTTCCTTGTAGGTGAATAGATATTGCATTATTACTTATAGCATTGTATTTCAGGTTACATTGTGAAATGTTCTTCATGACAATGAATGAAATACCATTTCTTTGTCATTCCCTGAAGATAGATGATTGTTTGATTCGAAATGGTCAATGCCAGTTCAACTAGTAAGTTATCAATTTTCAAGTGTTTCCTTTTATTTTGACAACTTTTAATTTTCCTAGATTCATACATTCCACGTTTTGATTATGGATGGATGCTTGCAACTGTTTCTCCTCTTTGTGAGTGGTATCACTTCATCAAATCAAAGTCTTGAAAGCTTTCCTCCATCTGCATCATTAAGGGTGGCTCTACTTTGAGAGAGAACTCCCCTAGTCCTATTCTGAATGCCTTACAACCCAAGGCACACATCCTTTAGCACGGTATCAGTGTTCCACTGCGATCCATAAAGTAGCCAATCCAATTCCCAACCCCCACCCCAGAAGTAAATTACCAGGTATTTTTCCCCAGTCTTTTAGTCTGCAAGTGTTGCTAAAATCTGTCAAACATGAGTGACCCTGCTGGTAATTGAAATACCAGTGGCCTAGCTCCTAGCATCACAAAGACACACAAGCCACCACAGTATGAAAAACTGGCAGATAAGTGGCAGGAAGGAAGATTTTGAGGCAGTAAATGCCATGTCATGTTTGGAGAGATACTGGCCATTGTGCCTAGAGTATATTGAGCAAACTGACAGATGAAGCTTCAAAAGAAGATTGCGGACAATTTCTAAAGAGTTCTGTAAGACATCGAAAAAGTGCAGACCATACTGCACTTTTTTTTTAACAGTAAGAGTGAACACAGTCAGCTTTAAGATGTCAAAGACTGACTCTGCCAGCAGTGTGGGGCTAACTGAGAAGGGATTAGACTCACAATGACATGCTGGAGCTGGCTCACATTGGCTCTCCAGAGCCAATTGGAGAAATCTGCAGAAATTTTATGAGCTAACTGCCGTTAAAGTAATCCCATGTCAGTGTTCAAATAGACCGTGGTGGAAGTATTGATACCATGGGGATCAGCAAATACTACAAGTGAGAGATTTTTCTATTTTCCCACAATACTGGTGTACCAACACACTCCTGGAGAAGAGTCAGAGGGACTGGTGAGACAATCTGTTAGCAAACCAAGTTGTAGTGGCAGCTGAGAATTAAGGGAGAGATGCCATCTGGCTCCAGGTGGTCCTCCCTGTGCCTTGTGTGTTTTTCAGCCTCTCTAATCCCCATTCCTCCTTTTAGGCAGGCTCTCACAGAGCCCACAGGAGAGTAGCCACTCTTCATGAGTACATTCTCCTAGTCTTCCACTGGTGGCGGAACTTCTGGAGGGGAAAAGAGGGTGCATGACACCACTTTAGGGATGTTGGCAAGAGGTAGGGGTATAGGGTTGCACAAGGCATTGGGACCCACCCATTGGACTACCCAGCCCTGGGAGGCTACTCTCAAGGGTCCCGTTCTCTCACCTGGCAGCAGGTAGTTAAGGAAAGCCAACAGGGAACAAAGCAGGTATAGAAGACTCAGTACCAGAGTGATCTCTGCTCGACTACAATCAGCTCCACTCTGAGAGCTGGTCATTTCTTGGTCCCAAACCACCCCCACCCCAAATCCTGAGTGACCTTGAACAGCTGGCAACCAATCTGAGTATACATGACCCCATCATAAGTGCTAAAGCAAGAACCTAAAGCAGTGTGTCACAGTGCTGTACATAAGGCAAGGGAAGCAAGGGATTGCATATCAGGGAGTTTCCTTTATTACTTCCCTGTGAATAAACATAAAATGGTACACTCTCTAAAAATAAACTTTGTCAAGCCTTGAGGACAATATTCCCCGAGAGCCGAAAATGCAGAGAAAGAACCATACGAGACGTGACGTCCCTCACTGACCCACAGTACTGGAGACACAGTGTGGGAATTGTGTCCAAGCTGACCCCACCACACTGAGGCCAAACACGAAGGGCGTGCAACTGAGCAGCAAGGGGAGCAGAGCGAGAAGTCCCGAGGGAGTAGCAAAAATAGACTTTGGGGCGGGCTGAGCCCCGGTGGCGTAGTGGTTGTGCGCGGGACTGCGGCCCACGGGGACGGAGGTTCCATTCCAGCAGTGGGGCTGGGCCTCCTACTCCCACCACCGAGAGCAGGGATGCCCCCCCCCAAAAAAAAAAAAAAGACTTTGGGGCAAGGGCATCACACCCCACCAGACTCGATTGGAAAACACGCCTAAAGGTCAACACACTGCCTTGAACTATTTATAGACTTTTCTCTCTTTTTTGGTCATTGGTTTGGTTTGCTTCCTTTTGTTGCTTTGTTTTCTCTGTCTTGTTTTTTGAGGGGGAAGGGGCAGGGGGCACCACTGCCCTCTGGTGGTCATGGGAGCTACCCAGCCTTGCTCCTGGAGAGCTGCTGCTGGATTTGAATGAAGTCAATGGGCCGCAGTCCCACACTCAACCACTATGCCACTGCCAGGGCTCAGCCCACTCTGTCTTGTTTTTGTGCATATTATTATCTCTACAGGTCTATCTAGATAAGATAAACAATATAAGGAGAAAACAAGTGACCAAGGGCACAAGGGGGAGGGGGAGGTGGGGGAAAGGAAATGGTGTTAACAAAGGAACAAGTGATCCAAAATTGGTGGCTCGGTGGGTATAAAAGGCATGGTAGGGCTTGATCAAGAGAAAGGTAACCGAAAGGATTACGGAAACCCACACGAAGACTGAGCAACAGAGGAAATAGAGGAAAGAACTAGGAGGCAAAGGGCATTTATGGTGGTCTAAATACATCTGGGCCTCCTACTCCCACCACCAGAAGGCAGTGATGCCCCCCAAAAATAAATAAATAAATACAGGTATGTACATATATAAATATATTTATATATGATGGGGAAATAGATATAAGTGTATATCTCTATAGGTTTAGTATTAAGGTAGCAGATGGATATTAGACCTCTACTCCAGTACTCTCCCAATGCAAGAACACTTAGTTCTATTAAACTGGCATTCCATCATGCTCAGCTTCCTGACATGATTGCTGAAGATAAATGTGGTGAAGAAAACTGATGGTGCCTGGCTATCAAAAGATTTAGCATCTGGGGTCATAAACCCTTGAAGAAAGCCTTGAAGAAACGGCCATCTAGTTCAGAAGCAACAAAGCCCACATGGAAGAAGTACACCAGCCTGTGTGATCACAAGGTGTGAAAGGGATCAGATATCCGGCATCAAAGAACAAAGAACCACATCATTGTGAATGAGGGCAAATATGGAGTGGGAACCCAAAGCTCAGTTGTCAGCAACTCTACAGCCCTTTAAAGAAGGGTTTCGGGGAAGAGATGAGTCAGTAAGAGTGCTGTGTAGCAATGATGGTACATACAACTTCCCTCTAGTTCTTAAATGCTTCCTCCCAATGGATCCCAATTCCACCTTACAAATCTGACTAGACCAGAGGATATACACTGTGTGTTAGTCCAGGTAGACTAGAGGAACAAAATTTCAGAGACACGCATATAGGTATAAGGAAAAGGTTTATATACAAAAGGAATGGGACATGGAGAAAGCATCCCAGCCCAGTCCAGTTCAAAGTCATAAGTCCAATATTAACCATATGCCCGAAATCAGTCTATAAAGTTTTCTTCCGACTCATGAAGTCACAGGTCATTGGGTGCAAAATCCCGGTGCTGGCAGGGCACCTCGCCTCCAGGGCTCAACAGCAGAAGCAATGCATTGTTGGCAGAGGTCTCCATCTGGCCGCCCCAGCTTCAGAGGTCTGGTTCCATCAGGGCAAAGCTGTGTGGTCTCTCCGCCAGCTCCTCCAGCTTCTCAAACGCTGCCAGCTTGTCTTGTCTGTGATTAATCATCTCTGAAACTAACTCCCAACAACTGGGGAAGATAGCTTCTCATCTTCACGAGGGAAATACTGTGAGATTTCCCAGGAGTCTCAGGTGAAAGCCATGCCCACACAGAGGCCTCATAGGCTACTCAATGGCTATCTCCATATTAACAGGTTAGACTCCACCCCTACATTTCAATCATAAAATTAACATAAGCACATGACTGCCACACACTGGTATAGACAAGAACTGGAAACACAGAATCCAGGAGAGATGAACCTATCAGGACCAGTGGTGAGAGAGGTGATACCGGGAGGGTGGAGGGAAAGTAGGGTGGAAAGGGGGAACCAATCACAAGGATCTACATATAACTCCCTCCCTGGGGGATGTACAATAGAGAAGTGAGTGCAAAGAGACATCAGACAGCCTAAGATGGCAAAATAATAAAGATTATGAATTACCAAGGGTTCACAAGGGAGGAAAGGGCAGGGTGGGAGGGGAAAAATGAGGAGCTGATACCAAGGGCTTAAGTAGAAAACAAGTGTGAGAATGATGAGGGCAACAAATGTACTAATGTGCTTGACACAATGAATGGATGTATGGTTTGTGATGAGTTGAGACAACCCCCTACAAAAATATTTAAATACTAACATAAAGTATGTAAGTATATATCGTGATTTGAGCTGTAGGAGTGCCCAATAAAATGATTTAAAGTTTTTTTTAAAAAAAAGAAACTTTAGGGCTGAGCCCCGGTAGCATAGTGGTTGTGCGTGGAACTGCAGTCCACTGGGATGGAGGTTCAATTCCAGCAGCAGCTCCACAAGAGAAAAGGCTGGGTCTCCTACTCCCAACACCAGAGGGCAATGATATCCAAAAAACAAAACAAAAAAAAAAAAGAAACTTTATAGTTAAAAAAAGAAAAAGACTAGAAGATGAATGTCTGACCTAAAATGGGGGTACTAGGAATTTTACAAATATTCAGTGGCATGCATTGAATTTAGTGAAGCTGAAAATGAGTCATTAGATAAAACAAGATGTCAAAAAGGATTCCCAGGTTTCTTGACAGACATAGAGAATTCAGTTTTAGGTGCCATCATTAGTGACCTACTGCAACATGAGTAGAATTGCCCACATAGGGTTTTCTAGACTGTAACTTTATGGGTATTGATGGTCAGGTGGTTTTGAACTGCCGACCTTGTGGTTAGTAGGCCAATGTGTAACCCAACAGGGCACCAAGGCTCCTCCACCTAGAGCAGCAGTTCTCAACCTGTGGGTCTCGATCCTTCTGGGGTTGAACGACCCTTTCAAAGGGGTGGCCAGATTCATAAGAATAGCAAAATTACAGTTATGAAACAGAAATGAAAATAATTTTATGATTGGGGGGTCATCACAACATGAGGAACTGGATTAAAGGATCACTGCATTAGGAAGGTTGAGAACCACTAACCTTGGCAGTTATGAAAAAATAAAAAAGCATGGAACCAACAGACCACATGAGGACATTATTTCAGGAAATGAAGAGTCAAACACAATTTAGAATTCTAGGAAGACAAAGACAAAAAGCATTCATCGGAGTTCTCCACATGGATGTCATTCAGACATTGACAAATCTATTCCATGACACAGGATGGGAGTTCAGGCTGCCTGGGCAGGGAGATGCCCCTGGGACGACAAGCGAAGATCCAGGACCTAAGAGGGGAGGGAAAGGCCACGAGAAAGAGGAAAGAGTCAACTTCCATTGTCCTTGAAAATAAAGACGCCAGGGGAGAAAAGAGACTTCTAAATGTGGTTTAATGTTATAAGTTTGATGAAAGAAACAAGCATTTGAACCTGATGGCTTGTTTGACTTAAGAAGGTGAAGGGCATTTGCTGACATGGAAGGGATAGTAGAATCAGTTTTGAAAAGAGTAGAGATTGGAAAAGATTCACATACTCCCCACGGAGAACCAGAAAGAGAACTACAGCGGACAAGTAGAAGGCGAGAGTGAGGATTATTTACCCTGTGAAATCTGCGACAATGGACCCTGCTGTTACATATACCAGTGTTGAGCTTTGGTTGTTTCCTCCCCTGCAGAAGTCTTCATTACACTTCACACCCACTTCACTTAGAAATGCTTTCCAAACTCTCCTAACAAACCAAACCCATTGCTTTCCAGTTAAATCCAACAGAGAGCAGCCTTTAGATCAGAGTGGACGTGTCTTACAGTTTCTAAGACTAAACATCTTTAAAATTTTTAATTTTTCTTCCAAAACCTTTAACTCGGAATTTAATACAGATATCATATCATTCCATAGTTCAATCACATCAAGCAGTATTGTACAACTGCTACCAAAATCAGTTTCAAAACATTCTCTTTCTTCTTGAACTCCTTAATAGAAACTCCCCTTTACCACCACCACCCACCATATCCCCAGGAACTCTTATTCTACTTGCTGTCTCTATAGGGTCATCAATCCTAGGTTTCATACACTGAAAAACATGAAAAAAATTCAATGACAAAATACATCAGAGCTAAACCCCAATACGAAACAAATAAAAACCAAAATAAATGCTGAAAATCAGATCAGGCCCAATACATATGGAGGATATCAACTAACAAGATTTTCATTATTCAAGTCAGGTCCATCATTTTTATCTTCGACAGTCTTCTCCCCAATGTACTCTGTCTTGCAACCAGTTTAATCCCATCCCTCCATATTGTACAGAGGGGAATCACTAGAGGCTTACTTCCTGTATAACTCTCACAAGTGCATCATGGGCTCTCACTGTTTAGCCATAGCCTTCTGCAAGCCAGCTCTCACAATTTGGGATCTGATTCTATTTCTTCCTTCGGCTTTGGACTATAGGATTTGCTATCGTTTGGTCACTGATGTTGGAATACTTCTCCCATGTGGCCTTAGTTGACATCTCACTTAGAAGGCTGCTTGTTTGCAAAAAAGCCGTTAAGACCCCACAGGCTATTTTATCTGACAGCTTGGCACCGGCTACTATCTTCACCACACTTTTCTATGGCACCCCTATCTTCTTGGTTCCCATCTTGAGGGCAAGAATTAAGCAAGGTCATGATCTAAGAACTATTTGCTCTTAAATTAGACCTAGGATTCAGTGGAAGCCCAGAATTCATTCCTTGATTTTTTTTTTTAAATCTGCCTTTGGCTCCCTTTAGAGACCTCCTTGTTAATTATTAATAGAGAGTCTTAGAGATCATTTTCCTGGAGTATAATGATCTTCCATTAATGTTGTCATTAATTAGTCCTGGTTCTAATTTTTAAGACACAGCTGAAAGAGGGATATCAGGTCAAAGCAGGCTAACTACATGTTGCAATACCTGAATTATGCACATTGTACAGAATAAATCCTCTTGTGGCTTGATGCTATTTATACAAACAACCGGAGTTGGTTGTCAGGGAAAATTTACAATATTTACTGAGAAGGTCAGTCACAGGTTTGCTGGAATAATAATAATACATGTCTTAATACAGCATAAAGGGCATTGATGGAGTATAGAAATGATTGTCTGAAACCTGACAGCTCAATATTCTTGGTATAGCTGTGTTTTGCTTCTTCAAACACCATGAATTTTCAATCTTAAGTCCTTACGTTACAGGTGTGTGGAGGCAGAGTCAAGTTCACCTACTGGAATTTCAAGTATCTGTGATCTCTCCGGCGCATATTATAAATCTTTCTCTCTAGAGTAACTGGTGGTTGGAACAACCTTTTGATGCCTAGCCAAGTGCCTAACCATTGTATCGCCCTAGCTCCCTACGCTGTGATCTATACATGTGTACAGATGCTTTGTATTGTGACGTTCAATTTTGAAACATTTACCCTGTACCTACTGTGTGCAAAGTCCTTTTGTTTACATTATAGAACATGTCAAAGCATTTTACAATACAGTAGAAAAATTAGGCAAGAATACAAATGATTTTAATACTCGCATGTGAAGGTGGATGGGGAAAAACTTAAGAGAGGTGGGAAGGGAATTTATTTTCATCCTTAGAAATGTGAACATTAGTGAAGATGAGCAACTTGAAGTATGTTAACTTGACTAACTCGCTGTCATCTTATTTGTCCTGAAGCACAGCAACTCTATAGGCTAGAGCAGACCTGCCCCTGTGCGATGTCCAGACTGTCAATCTATATGGAAACAGACGGTCCCATTTCCGTTGAATGCTTTAACTGCTGCACCACCAGGGCTCCTGGCACCTGGATCAATACAATTTAATGCAATTTTCAGGTATACTACATTTACTCTTTTCTTATTTCATCTTATTCTAGGCAACGTCTGTTCAAAACTGCCATTGTGTGTTTTGATACAAATCGCTTACCTCCATCTGAACCAGTACTTCTCAACCAAGGTCTTGACCCCTTTGGGGGTGGAATGTCCCTTTGGCAGGGGTAGCCTCAGACCATTGGAAAACACAAATATGTCACAATATATAATTACAGGTTGTTTTGTGATTAATTACTGCTTTAATTATGTTTAATTATGCTCAATTTATAACAATGAAAATACATCCTACATATCAGATATTTCCATGACAATTCATAGCTAGCAAAATTACAGTTAGGGGTCACCACAACACGAGGAACTGTATGAAAGGGTTGTGGCGTTAGGAAGGTCGAGAACCACTGAACTAAACCAATGCACGGAACTCTCCCCAGTAGTGGCTTCACAAAGGAGATATGCCAATTGTGGATCACATTGGCTGACATTGTTAGAGGGGATGAGACACAACGACCAATCATAAAATTTTTCAGCAGTGTTTCAGCAAAAATCTATTACTTCTAATAAAAGTTATATATTTCATTAGTTAGAATTAACAACAAAACAGTCTTTGTAAGCCTAGTTTATACGCATGGAGAAAAATGCCAAGTTCTACTCCCATAAAGAACTGTACTCTCAGAAAACCGAAAGAGCAGTTCTACTGTGCCTTATAGAGTCACTAAGGACCCTGTAGGTCCTCAGTGGTAGTGAGTCGGGTTTTAAGTGAGTTTATATGTATCAATTAATATACCTACAGGCTAAAATCCCATCCTAGTCTACTTTTTGAAACTTCTAAGGAGGTTTGGTTGTACTGTCAGGGAAGCAGTAGACTAAGCACAAGGTTGGCAGTTCAAACCTATGAGCCACTCAGAGGAAGGTGAGGCTACCTCAGAAACCCTAGATAGTGCCCTATGAGAAGAATCAACTCTATGGCTGTAGGGTTTTATAATGCACTCAGGTCAGACCTGTCATTAATATACAATTACAATGATGCTGTGAATCACATGATTTAGGCTGCATGTCATTGCTACTGATGGTTTTATTGTTGCTGAATTTGACACATTTCTGGTGTTTTACCTACAACTTATAAGCAGTACTTGTGAAGCTATACATTAATTTTTTTTGAGAATGAAGTGGTAAATAAAGGAAAATGAGGAAGATTTTTTAAAAGATTTCCACTAATAATATTTTAATAATTCTGTAACTCAATGTAGAAAGATTTTGCACAATTTTGTTGCTAGTATTCCTCTATCTAAGAAACATCAGATTCAAGTAGTTTAAAATTACACTTGCCACATAATATTCACCAATTACACTTGATAATGAAGTTTACTAGCCTGCAGGCTTGAGATCATAGTCACAGGACAACTGGCGTTGCCTAGTTTGCAAAGACAAGGATGGACAGCCTACTCTGGGGGTCTTAAAAAGTTGCAGCTGAAAAAAAATGTTTAAAGTTGCAGCTTGTCATCTAGAGTTTACTGAGCTCTCCTCAACTGGAGCAAAGAGTGAAGAAAACCCGTATTTCAGGGTAACAACTAGTTCAAAAGACTGATACACTACACACACCACAGGAGAACTTGACGGTGTCTTGCTCCCATCTGCTAACCACACTGAAAGAGACTCACAAAGAGCCTATTAAAACTAAGCTTGCTGGCCTGATGGAGACTCACCCTTCAGGACTAGAACTGAATTCACCCACGACTCAACTTATAGCCCAAAACGAACAGTCCTACAAGATGAACAGTAACCCCAGGCTGTTATGCACCCCTTAGAACAACGGAACCACCAACCGTATGTAATGAAAAGGGCAGATTCACCCAGCGATAATTCTCAGAATGCAGGGATTGAGAGGAAAAGACAAAAAGGTCAACAGGATGAGGGAAGACCGTTGCTACATCCTGGGTACAAAAACCAATGTTATGAAACAAATGGGTATGAACTGCTTAACAGAAAACCAATGTGCTCTGTAAAACTTCAATCGAATCACAAACAGAAGCTTTAAAAAGAAGGGAGCAGGGTTAAGCATTACGAAAGATTCTATACGGTCTGCAAGCAAGGAAGCCCCAGGTGAAGTACGCGGGGACACTATGTACTGGTGGACATCAGCCCTGACACTTCTGTCTAATGTCTGGTTATGAATCGGCTCGCAAAAAGCACCAAAAAAAAAAGACTAAAGGGAAGCCACTTGGATCGTATGCGAATTTGTTAACGGAGGGGCGTTTCCAAGTCTTCTAAAGAACAAGGCCTTCTTTCAGTAAGGGTTTATCACCTGTTCTTTTACACTGCGGGCGGAATCGAACGTTTGGCTCTCCAGTGGCTACCAACGTGGAGGCAGCCAGGTGCAGGGTCTCGGCAACTTCAGGGGAACTGCACACGTGGCAGCTGAAGGAGGCGCAAACAGAAGCCAGGTGTGCCTCAAACATCCGGGAGGAAGGGGGCAGAGAGTCTCCAGGGAAACCGTTTGGGGAAGCCGGCACCCGGGCGTCGGAGGGCCGGGCGGAGGGGGAGTGGTCACGTCGAAACCGGAAAACTTTCGGCTAAAGCAACGGGCGGCGTCCGCCACGGACGGCCCCGTGCAGAGCAAGACAGCCGCCCAGGCCCGCGATCTGGCCGGACCCGGACCCCTTACCGTCCTGCAGAAGCTCCCGGACGGTGGCCGCAGCTGCTCCCGAGCCCAGAGCCCCACGGCCAGCCACAGCGACGCCGCCGTCGCCACCTTCCATGTTGGCAGGCGCAGGACGGATGGCGTCAGCGGGGACCTGGCCCGCGTGGTGACGTAGAATCCGGGCGCCGCACGCTCCGCCCCCGGCCGGCTTGGTGGCGCCACTCGGAGACGGTGTTTGCCCAGCGCGTGGCTGCAGCCGGTGCCCAGGACCCAGTTGTGCCGGGAGTACCGAGATCGTGAGCTGGAGCTCTCCGCCCTCGGAGCAGGGCGGCTGGGACTGGTGTCGTTCTCCGAACCGAAGGCAACGCGACCGCAGCGCGTTCCTCTGCCACGGGCTTCGCACCTCGGCCGGCAGGGCCCTCGCGGCCGCAGACCTGAACCGAGAACGGAGGTGTCAGGAGCTGGGCTCGAACGCGCACCCAGCCGACGGGAGGTCGTTGCCACCCATCTCGTCTGGTTGGTACGCAATCCTGGCGTGCAGGCGGGCGGGAAAGTTGAGCCAGGAAAGTTGGGAGTAGTGAAGAGAGTTTGGTTTGGAAAGCTCAGACTTGATAAAGATGGTGTTCACGCTCTCTCCACCCTTCCTAGCGTGTCATCTTCACCTTAGGCTTTTTCTGCCGCTTCTCGATTTCAGCCATGTGCGGATACTCTCCAAAGTTGTTCTGGGTCGCAGACTGATGGACTGGCCATATCTCAAGTAAAAGTGTTGAACCTGCGAGATCAAATTAGTTGCTGTGTCATATTGTTTGGTATACATGAATTAGTGGCCAATGCTCTCTATTTCTGCCCAATATAGGGACAGCCATGCACTGCAGAACGTCTTGTAGGGCTAAAAGGATTTGGGACCGTATATGTATTAATGGGCCCTTAGTTTATTTTGTAATACAGCCTCGATTGGAACCAACTGCATGGAAGTGCTTGTTTCCAAACTCAGTTACTCGTGTCTCTTATATCCCCTTGCCGTTGTGCTGCCAGGCCTCTGTGGTGGAACCTCTTGCCATGAAGTCTAGTTTAGTTTAGGAACTCTCCAAGAGGGTTCCCCCCCCCCCCCCGCTCCCCAGCGTTCCTGAAGGCTGTAATCCTTTCAAAAGCAGACCCCCACATCTGCCCAACGAATGAGTGCCAGATGGTTCAAACTACCCATCTTTCAGTCAGCAGTCCAGTTGATGAGCCAGTGTGCTATATCAGAGCTCTTTCACAATGGGACTGTATATCTATAATCTATCATACATGTCTGGATAGTCATAATAAATTACTGGCTTATGCATGTCATGTTCTTTCTATCATTTTACTGTCACCATTCCCTACTTAAAAAACTAAAGTTACTGCTGAGCCCCGGTGGCGTAGTGGTTGTGCGCGGGACTGCGGCCCATTGGGATGGAGGTTCAATTCCAGCTCACAGGAGCAAAGGCTGGGCCTCCTACTCCCACCACCAGAGGGCAGTGATGCCTAAAAAAATAAATAAAGTTACTATCTAATATGTTTCAATTCTTAGGGAGCAGCATTCACTCTCATGTGTTCTGTTTTTCTTGAGTGTTGTGGCATCCTCTGTCTGCTTAGTTGTTTTCTTTTGGAAAAGTATGCTGGAGTGCATCATGGCTCCGAAACAGCCGAACTACAACTAGTGACCCAGAGCTAGAGGCAAAGGAGGAGCAAGCATCTAGCAAAAAGTGAAACAAC
This sequence comes from Nesogale talazaci, assembly GCA_004026705.1. Lineage (NCBI taxonomy): Eukaryota > Metazoa > Chordata > Mammalia > Afrosoricida > Tenrecidae > Nesogale > Nesogale talazaci. The sequence goes on from PVJH01013286.1 coordinate 35,597, forward strand.
AGAATTTGTTCAGATATGTGATGTATATAAACAATGCTGTTGTTTGGGATTTAGGCAAGTTCAAACAATGTCCAAATCACATCACTTTTCACAGGTATTTTATGATGCAGGACTGTACTGATTAATAGACCTATTACACCTATGCCAGAAGTCTAAAGCATTTCCAAGTTAAAAAAAAACAAACAACGAAAAGCTGTAACTTGCATTTTTGTCTAGGTGTATAAACAGGGAAGCAGTTTTTGATTCTGTTAATAGAACTTCTAGACGGAGTTAAATTAGGCCTTTCTCTGTGCCTAACACCATTGGGAATATTTTATAAATCTAAATGCATTTACTACTTAGAATAACCCAAACGAGTAAGCCTTGGGATACCAAATGCCGTTCTCTTCTTGCTTTTGTCCGAGAGGTGTTTCCATCCACATTGGGATCTGCCGCAACATGAAGCTTGATGATCTGAGTGTAGGCAACGTGAAGTTTGATGATCTGAGTGTAGGCGGTGTGAATTGCCAAGGGCCATGTTCTCGGTCACACCTTAGACTTTCCTCACCCATAGCACACAAAATCAGTTTGCTCTTAATAATATCTGAGTGTTCATGAAGAGTATTATCTTTGCATTTGGGGGTTATTTTCTTTTCTTGACTTACACATTCTAAGATGAGAAGGGTTTCACAATATTCTTTCAGTGATCTGTTCTGAAGCACTACATATATTGGTATGTGTTCCCCATCCAAATGAAGTTGTTAGTAATGTAGATAATCCTTTAAACAAACAATTGTGCCGGGTGCTATGGAGCTGTGGGTTCACTTATTCCAGTAATTCCAAGTCTTCCAGCACATTGAAATCACCTAGGGAGCTTTAAAATACAGGTGCCTGTACCTCACACTCAGCAATTTGAATTTCGTTCCCATAGGGCAGCAGTTTTCAACCTGTAGGTTGCTTCCCCTTTGGGGTTTGAATGACCCTTTCACAGAGCTTGCCCATTTCCTAACAGTAGCAAGATTACAGTTATGAAGTAGCAAGGACAATAATTTTATGGTTGGAGGTCACCACAACATGAGGAACTGTGTTAAAAAGTCATGGCACTAGGAAGGTTTAGATCTGCTATTCTAGGGTATGGCTGGTGATAGTGGCTACATGTTAGCCTGCACTTTGCAAGGTCATCAGTTTGAAACCACCAGCCGCTCTGCAGGAAAAAGACCAGACTGTCTACTAATGTAAGGAGATACATTCTCAGAAACCCACTGGGGTAGTTCTGGCCTGTTCTCTAAGGCTGCCACGAGGCAGAGTCAACTCAGTGTACACGAGTTTAGTTTTCATTTGGAGGGCATGGCTTGGGAATCCTGAATCTGTAAAACTCCCCCAGATCATGCAGCCACAGTTAAAAGCTACTGCTTATATTGTTAGGCGCCATGGAGTTCACTCTGATTTATAGCCTCATTACATTCACCAAATAATTTCTGGAGACAAGCCTTTTGTGTGCTAAACATTAAAACTATAAAAATGAACATGAATGAGGTTGTTCTGAATAAGGTCAGGCATGACCTAATTGCCACTGGACTCTGGCACTCATCACCTTACTTACCCTGTAAAGGGCTGCCCGTCCCTGTGCACCACTTGCCTCCCTTGTTTTTCCAAAACCACTTTTCAGGTGTAGTCCTCCCAGCTGCAGGGTTTTTCTCACCCCATTTCCATTGCATTCTCCTTTGTTCTGTCACTGACACGTTGGCCTTTCCAGTTATTTCTTGCAAATTCTGCCATCCTTGAAGCCTTGTCTAAGCTATTAAAGTATTACCTCAAAGCTAAACAGCCTCGATTTATCGCTGGCTTTCTTACTGTATAATCACTGATGAGGCATCACTGCTTGGATATCCCGTGTTCATTGTAACCCAAATGAAAGTCCATGTGTGCCTTCTAACCCCTGCTCTTTCCCTTAATTCTACCTCATTGCTTGGCAAAGTCATCGATCCATTACAGCTATTACATGGAGCCTTCATGATGTCACGGTTAAAGTCAAAATTGTGTAAGTCATCCTATAATTCTTTCTGGATACATCACATTTTGTCACTAAGTGGTGTATACCTTAAATACATCTTGCTGGTTTATTTTGATTTCTAAATATCTCCTAAATGTGTTCCCTTCTCTCTAACTTCACTCAGAGTCCCAGGTCAGACCGGTATTCTGCATGCGCTCCAATGCGACAGTGGGCTCCTGACCGATATTTGGCCCCCAGCCCTCCCATCCCGACGCATTCTAAAACCAGTCAGGTCATTTCCCTCCCACTGATCCAGGAGGGGTGGGTGGAGCAGAGACGTGCAACTCTTGTAGGAGGAGAGACAAAAATCATGTACAAACACGTATGTGAAATTAGGGCCTGTGCCCATATATACTAGCATGTTGCCTATGTACATAAAAATCACCCACAGAGGAAAAAGAAGGTTAAGTGCCACTGCCCTATAGAATACAAATCTTTAAAATCTCAACTTGATATATAAGACCCGTTATTATCATTATCTAGTTCTCCCTTCCTCTGTAATCTAGCTACAACTCAAATGACCTTGAACTACTTACAGTTCCCCCAAACTTGAAGCAGTCTCATTCCTTTATACCAGTGATTCTCAGCCTTCCTAATGCCTCAACCCTTAATACGGTTCATGTTTGGAACCTTTGGGACACAGTTGACAGCAAACAGCAAGAGCTCGTAAAGGTCCTGACACTGTTTTGTGTAAGTATATCTAACTCCTTAATTCTGGAGAGCACAGAAGATGTATTTTCATTTGTATTCTTGGCATAGAACAGGAACTAGGTATTTGCTGAATGAATAAAATGTGTTCATTCCCTCAGGATCTCCAAAGGAGGCAGACATGGTGTTATCATCATGGCTGTTTTTAAACAATAATTGCAGATACAGGTGATACCATATCAGAGTCATGTCTAGGGTGTGGTAAGCAAATAAGAGGAAGGCCAGCTCCATCTGGAATTCAGGGACAGCAGTTGGAGTCATCAAGGATTATGAGGGCAGAGAAATTAGGAGAATTAGGATGTGTGCATAAATTGACTAAAGCTGTGACTTGGGTGAAGCAGTGGGGAGGTGGCCGAGGACGAGTGGCAGGTGATACCATCCCTCGGATACGAAATGCAAGAGAGTAAGAACAAGTGTGACTCAGGAAGAGAAAACAACTTTTCTGCTAAGCTGGTGGTTCACTTCTTTCTAGTCAGAAACTTGCATGAGGGAAAAAAAGCATCTAGTAGCTCCATTTTTTTATTAACTCAGATTGATGGATAAGTGATCCTTAAAGCCATCTTTATCTTTCTACCTACCGAAATCAAATCATAAGGACTATTTATCAATGCTTTCTCGTTTAACCACAAAAATATTTTATGTGTGTTATAAACAGTGAGACTTTTCTAAAATTGTTCTGTATCTGTTTCTAAGTTCCTAACGTCAAATATTGGAATGTAGAATGCAGTAACACTGTGATATGATAAAATGCTTAGTGTGACAACTGTAAACTCTTGTGAACTACCTAAACTCACCAACTGTTTTTTCGAGTATAAAAAGTGACCTACTATATGATTATGTCATCATCGGAATTTTCACAAGATAATTCCATACTCGGTGTTTAAAAAGTAATTAAAGGTGTTTGGGTTTTGCCTTCTGAGATACAAATACAAAGAATAAGGTTTGAGAACAACAATAAACACTTTGAACAGCTTTGAAACACTACCTACGTACAAGTTGCCTCCTCATGTCCTAAAAACTGTCAGTCCATAGATGTAGAATTTATATCCAATTTGATACTGCAGAAGGAGTTAAAAAAAATCGGGGAGCCCTCAGATGTCATGAAAAATACATTTCTGACCATCAAAATCATCAGAATGATTGACATTCACCCAGGGACCGTACATTCCCTCTGTGCGGTTGTAGATGCTCTCAGGTCAGTTCCCACTCACAGCAGCTGGGTGTCCAACAGACCTAAGCACTGCCCAGACCCCCACCATCCTCATCACAACTCCTGCGTGTGACCTGGTCGTTGCAGCCACTGTCGGTCCGTCTTTTCAAAGCCCCTCCTCTTTCACACTGCTCTTCTGCCTTCCCAAGAGTGATGTCTTTCTCTAGACACTGGTCTTTCCTGACAAAGTGTCCGAAACACGTGAGACACAGTTTCACCTTCCTTGCTTCTAAGGAGCGTTCTGGCTATGCTTCTGCCCAGACAGATTTGTTTGTCCTTTTGGCCGTCCATGCTACTTTCAATATTCTTTGCCAGGACCATCATTCACATGCACTGGTTTTTTCTTTAGTTTTCCTTTTTCATTGTCCAATTTTCGCACGCGTGTGAGGCTATTGAAAGTCGCCTGGGTCAGACGCGCCTTCACCCTTACAGGAACGTCCTTGCTTTTCAACACTTCAGAAAGTCCCGGGCAGCAGATTCACCCAGTGCAATGTGTCGTTTCATCTCTTGACTGCTGCTCCCCTGAGCGTTGACGTGGGTCCAAGAAAGACAAAGTCCTTGATAACCTTAATCTTTTCTCTGTTTATCATGATGATACCAGTTGTGAAGACTTTGGGTTTTCTTGCATTGTGTTGCAATCCATACTGAAGACTGCAGTCCTTGATCTTCATCTGCAAGTACTTCAAGTGCTCGATTTCAGCAAGCAAGTGTGTGTCACCTGCACATTTCAGGCTTCCTCCAAGCCTGAGGCCGCATTCTTCATATAACCCAGCTTCTCTGATGCTTTGCTCAGCATACAGATTGAGTAAGTAGGGTCAGAGGCTACAACCCTGAGGCCCATCTTTCCTAATCTTACGCCATATAGTTTCCCCTGTTTTGTTCACACACTGCCTCGTGAGCCATGTACAAGTTCTGCATGAACACAATGAAATCTCTATACAAACTCTTTTTCAGATTTAATACAAATATATATTCATGAAGAGCATCTGCATAAAAACCACAACATGCCAAGAAAGAAAAAAAGATCCAGTTGAAATGTTGCACTCTGGACAGCTGGTAAAAGTCTGTGCCCCAATGGTTCGATATTCAAAGTAAGTATTGTAAACGGTTAATGAGCTGAGATTTGATTCCTTTTTTATGTTGGCTTTAAAAGTACTGCCAGACCTCCCCATCAGCTGGCCTCTCCAGATGCCTTGCTTTAGAATCCTGAGTAAGCTTGGGTCCTGGTGCTACTACTTGCCTGGCGTTTGTAGGGCTGTGAGTAGAACTAGGAGCCTACGTGGGGTGGCGGGTTACAAGTTGGGCTGCTAAATGCAAGGTCTGCAGTTCAAAACCACCAGCCACTCAGAGGGAGAAAGATAAGACTTCCCATTCCCCTAAAAAGTTACAGTCTCAGAAACCTACAGGGCAGTGCGATTCTGTTCTACAGGGTGGCTGGAACAGACTAGCTGGTGAGGAATTTTATGTGTGTGTGTGTATCAGTTAATCACAGGAGACCAAGGCCTTTTACTCCCATAGGATTTGGTCTTGGAAACCCACAGAAGCAGCTGCAGCCTGTCTTATAAAATCACTCTGAAAAAAATAAATAAAAAGATCACTCTGAGCATTGACTTGGTGGCTCTGCATTTGAATTTGGACAGTTAACCTTTGCAAGCTTCATTTTTCATGAAAACCGTAGTGGTTACCAGGAGATACATTAAACCAAAAACCCTATGCTAGCAAGTGAACTCCAAATCCTGGTGACTCCATAGGACAGAGTAGAACTATTCCAGTACATTTCCAGGCCTTCGTGAGAGCGACTGCCTTCCCTTCCCTTTTCCCAGGGACCAGCGGAGAAGTTCAGACTGCCAGCTGAACCTTTTTGGTTAGCAGCTGAGTGCTTTCCCCTGGGCCACCTTTTAAGGTCATAGCTCGCCTACTCCCGTGAGGTCACTTGTGACGCCTGGTGACCTTGTCACACAGAGTGAAATCGCTCCATAGAGTTTGTGAGACTGTCAACCTTCCCAGGAGCAGACGGTTTCCGCTTTCTCCTGTGGAGCAGCTGGTGGTTTGAACCACTGCCCTTGAAACCAGCAGCGTGGCACTTAACGCGCTGTTTCACCATCAGTCCCTTAGTAAGGATGTAAAAAAATCCTTTCACTCACTGCCCATGAGTCCATGCTAACCCATAGTGAGCCCCTGTGGGTTTCTAAGAGGAGCGGTATACAGAAGTACAAAGCCCAGTCTTTCTCCCAAGGGACTGACGGCAGGTGATTTGGAACTGCCAACCATGCAGATCGCAGGCCAGCTCTTCACCTCTGCAGCCCCAGGGCCCCTAGTAACGATAGAGGGGATATAAAAGTGACAGTGAACACTCATGGACAGCTCTCTGTGCACACCCAAATCCTCAATTCTCTAGGAGAAATGCCCTGAAATACAATTAGTGGGTCACATGGTACTTGGAAGATTAGTTTTAGTAGGCAAGTTTAGCTCGGGTTTTTTTTTGTTTGTTTGGTTTTTGGTTTTTGTGGGCATCGATGCCTCTGGTGGTCGTGGGCACTACCCAGCCACCACTGGATTTGAGCCGCCTGCGGGCTGCAGTTCCGCACTCAACCGCTTACGCCACTGGGGCTCAGCCCTACCTTGGTTTTATAAGAAATCATCAAACTTTTTCAGTGTCTGTACCATTTTATACTCCCTCCAACAATGTTTGAGTGGTTCCGTTTGTCCAAACCTTTGTCAACATTTGTTATTATCCCCACTTGTGCTAGCCATCCAGAAAAGTGTCCCATTTTCCACATATTCGTGTGCATTCTGGATACTTCACATGAGGAACACCTTGATGTATTTAATTCCCTGAGGCCAAACTCTCCCGTAATGAGTATTTAATAGTTCACAGAATTAAACTAGAACGTATATATGAATATGGTGTTTCCTAAAATCTAACTAGTTTCATGTGTCACAGGTTGGCTTTTAGAACCCTAGTAAGAAAATACAACTGCGATCTGTGTTATACCCCAATGATAGTTGCTGCTGATTTCGTCAGATCTGTGAAAGCCAGGGACAGTGAATTTACTACAAACGAAGGTATGTGAAACCCAGTTTGCTAACTTTGTAAAACTGACTTTTTGTATTAAAAAAGAATCCAATCTATCAAGTGTATTCGAAAACATGCAATTCAGAGGTTTCATTTCCAAGTCTCTTAGTACGGAATTGTTACTCCAGATATTGGATCACCTGCTATCCTTTTCTAAATGGAAGTGAATCATATGCCTGGTGTGATTTTTCTGGGTGCATTATGAATATAGCAATAAAAGATGGAAATGTAAGACCAGCCTTTGTTGAATCTCTCAACCCTTATGGATTGCTAGAATAGAGCACCGACTTGTTACAAATGAAAATGTAGTCATACTTCTTCCCGCCTTTAAATTCTTGGATTCCTAGTATCAATGGCTCTCAAAGTGCGGGTCTCCAGACCTGCAGCATTACAACCACCTAGAAATTAGCTTGGAAGTGGAAATGGAAATAGGTAGATTCCACTCGCAAAAGAACTCCCTGCTGTTCAGCCTATTCGGACTCAGAGCAACGCTCCAGGGCAGGGGCCAGCTGCCTCTGGAGGTTTCCAAGACGGCAACTCTTGACGGGAGTAGAAAGCCTCGTCCTTCTCCTGCAGCGCAGCTGTGGTTTCAAACCGCCGACCGTGTGGTTAGCAGCCCACTCTAGACCTGCTAAGCCAGAAAATCTAGGATGTGGTCCAAAATTCTGTGGTTTAGCGAATTCCCCAGGTGGTTCTGAGCATGCTAAAGATGACAAACCATCATCATTCTCAAAGCATTTTCTTTGTACTGGCAACAAATGTACATGTGCTTGACACAATGGATGGGTGTATGGATTGTGATGAGTTGTACGAACCCCCAATAAAATGATTTAAAAAAAAAAAAAAAAAGATGGGGCTGAGCCCCGGTGGTGTAGTGGTTGAAGTGCAGGACTGTGGCCCACTGGCTTGGCGGTTCAAATCCAGCAGCAGGTCTCCAGGAGCAAGGCTGGGCCTCCTACTCCCACCGGAGGGCAGTGATGCCCCCCAAAAAAACAAACAAAAAAAGATTACAAACCAGTGACTTAGAGAATTTCCATATCCATGGGTAGTGCACAGTCTATCATGATATAGCACCTCTGAGTATACTTTCTACAGTCTCATCTCCTCCCTACAACCTGCTCACTGTCTTTGAGAATCTTAATTATGAAAAGAAAAGAATCTTGGGCTGAGCCCCGGTGGCATAATGGTTGTGCGCGGGACTGCGGCCCACTGGGATGGAGGTTCAATTCCAGCAGTGGGGCTGGGCCTCCTACTGCCACCACCGGAGAGCAGTGATGCGCCCCCCCCCCCCAAAAAAAAAAAAAGAAAAAAAAAGAATCTTAATTATCTTAAGTCCTAAACATGCCTCCTCCTCCACTTCCTGATCTAGACTACCCTGCCCAGTCATGCCTACCTCCCAGATTCTTATCTCTGCAGCAAACTATATTTCCTGTTCCCCTTTTCACACCTACGCGCCCTCTTCAGAATATGTTTGCATTACTCAATCAGGCGATATTATAATTCCTTCCATCAGTGCCTCTCTCTCTGGGCTCCTTGAGGGCTAGCATTATTTCTTATTTGTATCCTCAGTGTCTAGCACAGTGCTGAAAATACACTAGACTAATTACTGAGATAGTATAACTCTCCTGGGTTGTAAAGGGAAGTGCACACAACATCTTCAAGAAGCAAAAGCAAATTCTTCTCTCAGCATCCTATAACTAAGCTCTGTGGAGTCTCATGAGTATCCTGATCAGTGCATCCAAGGCAATACCCCCAAAGCCTTATTTTAGCAAAAGTTGAGGAGTGTGCACCTTATACAGAAATAGAAGAAATGCTTTAAGGAATATTAAAGTGGGCTGAGCCCTGGTAGCATAGTGGTTGAGTGCGGGACTGCGGCCGACTGGCTTGGCGGTTCAAATCCAGCAGCAGCAAGGCTGGGCCTCCCACTCCTACCAGAGGGCAGTGATGCCTTAAAAAAAAAAAAAAAAGGAATATTAAAGTACGTCTATACAAATTTTGTAACCCAAAGGTGAGAAAAAAGCTGTTTTTAAAACTTAGCAGAGCTCTGATTCATTTCATCTTTCTAAAATGTAAAACTTTTAGATGTAGCAAAAAACCAACATAATATCTAAAGAAGAAAAAATATTTGTAAGAGGTGTGACAGAGGCTGCCAAGTCCGTTCTCATTCACAGTGACCCTGTGACCCCATACAACAGAATGAAACACTGCCCAGTTCTGCACCATTCTGGTGTTTACCTTTGAGCCTGTTGTTATGGCTGCGGTGGCACACCATCTCCTTAAAGGTCTTCCTCTCTTTGGCTTTCCCCTCCACTATGTCAAACGTGATGTCCTTCTCCAGGAACTAGTTTCTCCTGACAGTGTGTCCAAAGTATGTAAGACAGAGTCTCAACATCCATGCCTGTAAGGAACATTCTGGCTGTATTCTCCCAAGACTGGTCAGTTTGTTCTTTTGGCAGCCCACGGTACTTTCAATATTCTTTGCCAGGACTGTAGTTCAAATGCATCAATTTGTGTTCATTCTTCCTTATTCAGTGTCCACCTTTCACATGCATATGAGGCCATTGGAAATACCTTGAACAGTTTTTAAAGTTTTATTAGCACATAATTTACATATCATACAACTCAATGGTTCACTTATTCATATCAAGGAGAATTATACAGTCATCACCACATCAATTTTACCCCATAGTTAAATTGCCTTTAAAGTGAGTTGTACAATCACAATTCTAGTGCTCCCTCTCATGCCTTCATTTTTTATTCCTGAAATTCCCTTTCCCTCCCTATCACCTATCCCTGCATCCCCTTTTAACCCTTGTATCAGTTGTTGTCACTATGGATCTACTCCTGTGCTCCACAAACTGGAAAACCAACAGAAATAATAAAAAACAAAATAGAAAATAAGGTGGTAAGATAGAATAATAATACCAAGACAAAAATACAAATAATAAGTAAGAAGGAAAAGACCCCCATCAACTTTCAAAAAGCCAGGGAAGAAATTTCTGTCATGGAACAAGTAAGAGATACTTGTACCCAGAACAAATTCAGGTAGGAAGGTCACCTGTCCACCTAGCGAGTTCGATTCAGCATAATCAAGACTATGTTGTTTCTGCCTGGTATTAAAGCTGTTCTTGAGACACTTGCCTACGACTCGAGCAGATCTACCTGTGGCCAGTCTGAGTAGACACTTACAGAGGGCTTTGTGCTCCCACTGCCCTCTATAGTGTTCTGTGTTGATTGTGGAAGTTGGTTCTGCATTTCTCCCCTTTCTCCCCCCATTTCTCTTTACCAAGTTTTTTATTTATATAAAAGCCTACAAATAATAGAAAAAGTGATCACAAATAAAAATACACACATGTTGGATATATATTATAGCGTAAGTTATAAGGAAACAAGAACTTTCATCCAAATTGGGTGTTTACAAGCCTAGCTCTGTTACATTTCTCTTCGTCGTATTCAAATTTCGTAATTGTCACTTTGGGTCACACTGCTGGTGTGCTGATCCCATTTGAACCGAGTGGACTCCTCCCTTCGATAGATGCTGCTTGTTGGAATACAAGCCTTTTTTTCTTTTTTTCAAGCCTTTATTAAGACCCCAGACACTGTTCCATTCGATAGTTGGCCACCATCTACTTTCTTCACCACACCTTGCTGTACAGTGATCATTTCATGAAGGTGAGTACTGAGCAGGGCCATATTATCAGAACTAACTGCTCTTGATTTGGGGCCAGAGTTAAGTAGGAGTCAATACTCCATCACCTTGACCATGGAGTTTGCAGGTCTCAGGTTAATTTGGTGGTCGTAATATGACAAAATCACAACCCTATAAGACCAGCTGTAGCAATAGCAGCCATAAACCAACCAGCACCAAACAAACAGAACACACACATACCCAAAAAGAGTGAAAGGGGAAAAAAAAAAAAAGGCAAGCTACAAGAAGGAAAACAAAAAGCCATATAAACAAAGAAGTACAATATTATCAATCACTCTGCTGGTGTATAAGTTGATTGCTCAATTAGCATCATCAATTTTTCTTATGACCCAGCACTCTACACACCTTTTGCTGTAACCCACTAGTTTTTGTTCCACAGTTTGACCTCTCATTTGGTTGGACTCTGCTAACCCTTAAGTATGGGGGTTGATGTCAGTTCTTCCTGGTTCAGTTCTTCCAAGTGCAGATCCCTGCTCCACGGATCACACCATGAACATTTTGAAGAAGTCTTGTGCAGATTTTCCTAAGGCATTGCTTCCTTAATCTCGTGACAGCTGCTTCCGTGAATATCGATTGTGAGTTCAAGAAAAGACAAATTTATCATGACGTTACCCATTGGTCCCATAGTGAGGATTTTTGTCTTTTTTGTTTTCCGATATTTTTTTTGGCATCACTGCCCTCTGGTGGTCGTGGGAGCTACCCAGCCTTGCTGCAGCTGGATTTGGACCACCAAGTCAGTGGGCCGCGGTCCCACACTCAACCACTACGCCACTGGGTCTCAGCCAGATTTTTGTTTTTTGTTTTTTGTTTTTTTAGGCATCACTGCCCTGGTGGTGGGAGTAGTAGGCCCAGCCTTTGGTCCTGTGAGCGGGAATCGAACCTCCATCCCAGTGAGCCGCAGTCCTGCGCACAACCACTACGCCACCGGGGCTCAGCCTCAGATTTTTGTTTTCTTTACAGTGAGTTGTAATCCATTCTGAAAGCTATCGCCCTTCAGCTTCATTGCCAAGTGCTTCAAGTCCTGTTCACTTTCAGCAAGCAAGGTGAGATCACCTGCACACTCGAGTTGTTAATAACCCCTCCTCCAATCCCAATGCCACATTCTTTATGTAATCCAGCTTCTCTGATTATTTGCTCAGAAGACATATCTAGCAGGCTTAATTTTTTTATTAAATCATTTTATTGGAAGTTATTACAACTCTTAAATAACAATCCATACATCAATTGCATTACACATTTATATTGTCATAATCATTTTCAAAACATTTTCTTCTTGAGTCCTTGGTATCAGCTGCTCTTTTTTTCCCTCACTCCCCATCTTCGTGGACCCCTGATAAATTATAAATTATTATTATTATTATTTTCTTAAACTGTCCGCTGTCACCCTTCACCCATGTGTTTGTTGTTTGTCCCCCTTGGTGGAGGGAGGTTATATGTTGATTGTTGAAGTTGGTTCTGCATTTCTCCCCTTTCTCCCCCCACTTCCCTTTACCAGGTTTTTTATTTATATAAAAGCCTACAAATAATAGAAAAAGTGATCACAAATAAAAACACACACATGTTGGATATATATTATAGCGTAAGTTATAAGGAAACAAGAACTTTCATCCAAATTGGTGTGTGTTTATACTGGGAACCCCTTGAAAGATGACTATAATTATCAATTTTTTTTTTTTTTTTTTTTTTTTAGGCATCACTGCCCTCAGGTGGTGGGAGTAGGAGGCCCAGCCTTTGCTCCTGGGAGCCGGAATTGAACCTCCATCCCAGTGGGCCGCAGTCCCGCGCACAACCACTACGCCACCGGGGCTCAGCCAATTATCAAATTGTTAAATGTCTATATCCAACAGTTTATACTCATGGGAATTTTTCCTATGAATATATTCACTACAGTATGTACATAATAGTCTCACCATTGTGGCATTTTTTTCCCAACAGCCACAAAAGAAAAACAATCTAGAAATGAAATTTTTTGCTATGCATACTATAAAACTATACTGTATAATTTTATACATACAGTGGAATATTGGCCACTAAAAAGAAGAAAACAGGCCTGAGCCCCGGTGGCATAAGTGGTTGACGGCGAGACTGCAGCCTGCGGCTTGGCGGTTCAAATCCAGCGGCAGCTCTCAGGAGCGGCACTGGGTAACGCCCACAACCACCAGAAGCAGTGATGCCGGCTCCAAAAAAAGAAAACAAGAGATATAAATAATCTTGCTATCATTGCAGAGTTCAGTGGTTTGTTTTGTTTCTCTGTATTTTGTTTGCTCTGTTTCTCTGTCTATGAAAACCAGGATGGGAAGGAGGCTAGGGGTAACTGGGGAGCTGATGACAATAAATGTAAGAAACAAACATTCTAAAATCACGAGCGTGATAGCACAACTCTTTAATATGATTGAATTATTGAATTGTATTAAATGTGAAATGTATGCCTCTAAAACTTTAAATTAAAAAAGAAATTATTAAAAAAGGAATACAATTAAAAGAATAAAATAGCTCTAAGTTCCTCTCCCAGATATACCAGGAAATAAATCAGGAGGCCTAATAGTATTTAAAGTACTTATTTGTTTACATTTTGTAAGCATATGCATGAAATGGTTCTAGAAGGACCATTAAGTAAAGAAGCTCACCTTTAAGTAAAGGAGCTGTGTGTCAAGAGTATGACTACTTTTATCACATTTTGTACTGCATAATGTCTTTTCTAAATATAAGTTGCTTTTAATTAATCTACAATGCTTATTTCAAAACCATCTTATTTAACAGATGCTTCTTGGACTAAAAATAACTGATTATTTTATCCTGTACAGATGTTAGAGTCTGGTTGTTTTTTTATGTGTATAAATGTACTTGGTTTCTTTTTTTTTCTTCTGTGACTTTTTCATCCCATCAGGTGATTGCCCGTTGATTGTTCAGTTTGCTGCCAATGATGCAAGACTGCTAGCGGATGCCGCCCACATAGTCTGTCCTTATGCAAACGGAATAGACATTAACTGTGGCTGCCCTCAGAGGTAAAGCTCACAGAATATGGAAGAACTTATAAACAAATAAATAATCTATGTGAACATGGTGAATTATTGTTCTAGTTCTCCAAAACTTAGAAAGGAAGAAAAAGGGGTAGGGGACCAGGACCTCATATAAGAATGAAAAATTACTAGGAACAGAACAAGGGCATTTTCTACTGAGTGTGCCAAAATAGACACCTGAATTGTATTGTCTCACTCCCCCACTGGGGTTTTTATGTGTGGATCTGCCTTGAACCAACTCATAAGTATTTATGAGAGAATCTCAGTTTGTAATAAGCCCTAGAATGTGTTCGTTGTTGTTTTTTAATCTGCCATTTCAGAGAATCCTGCCCTAAAAACTCTTGATTTTGGAAATCATATCTTTTCTCCTAATTCATTTTCTTTTAAAAAATACATGTCTTAAAATAAGCCTCTTCTTTCTGTACATTTTAATCTGGCTGGATATAAGTAACTGGATGTTGACAGAATGTGCTTAATCTAACCAAAGTAACGCTGCCTTCTTTGCACTACTTGATTATCTGTCAATAATTTTAAATGTTTCTAAAGAATAAAATCAAGATTTGAAGCCCAACATAATCCAAATCAGATTAGACATGTTTGTATACTCATTAGAAGAGTTAATAAGCAGTAAGACAAAAAATAAAAAATGTCTTTCTACTCGAGACTAATGAAACCTTGTTATGTGTAATAAATCTCAAATTTGGAATTAAGAAAATCTGAAGTAATTGCAAGTAATTACAAATACTTAAATCTATTTTGGTTGGCTGGATTTCACTTTTCTCATTTGCCAAAGAAAACCACTTTCCCAAGTCCTTTTTGATCTGGGAACATATTTTCCTAATCTCATATTGATCTACTTTAAGATGTGGGACCTATCCATTTTGAAAGCTTGTTTCTATTCCAGATAACTGGATAGAGAGATAGAGAAATTCACTTTGTTTAGATTTTGGTTTTCTTTTACATCCGTTTACAAATGCAATATCTTTTTTTTTTTTTTGCTTTATAAAGGTGGGCAATGGCAGAAGGTTATGGAGCTTGCTTAATAAATCAGCCAGAGCTTATTCGAGATATGGTGAAACAAGTAAGAAATCAAGTGGAAAACCCCAGATTTTCAGTCTCTATTAAAATAAGGTAAAGACTGTTTTAATCTACTGACAAGATAGTCCATTACAGGCAGCCCATAGGCTATAGACAAGATTATTTCATGAAGGTGTCTTTAAATTGAATTTGTAGCTAAATTAGAACAGAATTATAGGACTCTTATTTTAACTTAAGTCCAAGAAAAGTCTCAAGTCTCTTAGGTGATTTAAAAGGTGTACATGAGGAATGAAGGGTGATTGTGATGAAGAATTTGTGTTGAGTAGTGTTGGTTTCAATTGTTTCAAAGTGATGGTAAGTAACGTCAAAGGGCAAGTTCATAATCTGTATTTAGAAAATATTCCTTTTTTCCAGATGACAGAAACTAAATAAATTAATAACTGGTATATGGAAATGTTGAAATAAAGATACAATATAACCAGAACTTTTATTTATAATCAAAATTACTCTTTTCTTTTTAAACAAATGTTAAAATATCTCTCTATTATTAAAAACTATTCATGAAAGAAACTAAGTTTTTCCATGACACTAAGCAACATTCCTGGCAACAACAGCAAAATATATACAATAAAATGTAGTAGATGTGTGCACTAAAATTTTGAATGAAAATAAAATATACCAGGAATCCGTTCTAGAGTGACAGATTAAAAGCATTGCAAAATGAAGTATTGTGTATGCCCACTTAGAAATCGAGATATACACAGCAAATATTAGAGTTTAAAAGACCAACTCCATTGCCAGCAATTATCATGTCTGTTCTGATTCAGAGACCTTACAGAGCACAGTAGACTGTTTCCAACACTGTAAATATTTATAAAGGCAGACTACCTGTCTTTCCCATAGAGTGGCTGGTGGGCTCAAACTACTAACCTTTTGAATCATAGCTAAGCATTTGAACCACTGCACAACCAGGGCTTCTTCCATACTAGGATCACAACAAAACCTTCTACATCTTTTAATTCATCTGTGACAGTACTTTAGCGTGGAGCACTAAAACCCAAAGCAAGCTCACTGCCATCAAGTCAGGGCCCACTCAAAGCACCCCTATAGGACAGGATAGAACTGTCACTGTGAGTTTCTGAGACTGTAACTCTCTTTTTTTTTTTGGGGGGGGGGAGTGGCGCATCACTGCCCTCAGGTGGTGGGATTAGGAGGCCCAGCCTTTGCTCCATGGAGCTGGAATCGAACCTCCATCCCAGTGGGCCGCAGTCCCGCGCATGACCACTACGGCACTGGGGCTTGGCCCGAGACTGTAACTCTTTATGGAACTAGAAAGCCCCATTTTCTCCACCATAGCTGCAGGTGGATTCGAACTGCTGCCTTTTGCAATAACAGGCCAACACATAACCACTGCATCACCAGATGCACTAATTACAACAGAACTTATTTATCATCCGGTTGCTAGTAGTAAATACATTCTGGTAATTAAATCACTTTATTGACTACTCGCTTGGCAGGGGAGAGGAAGGGGCAAAGGCCAAAAATGTAAGGTCTTACATGGAACTGGAACCTTGAAGAAAACCTGATAAAAAGGCACGAACTAATAAGATCTAGCAAAGCGGACAAAATTTTGTATTAGATGAAACCACATCTTATTTAGTTTATTGAATACAGTCTTAAGATGTGTGTGCTGTTAACAGGTCACTCTAATTTTGTAATTGTAGGATTCATGATGACCTTACAAGAACTATAGATCTTTGTCGGAAGGCTGAAGCAACAGGCATTTCCTGGATTACGGTCCATGGAAGAACTGTTGCAGAAAGACATCAGCCAGTCCACTATGATGCCATCAAAATAATTAAAGAAAATATAGCCATACCTGTAATTGCTAATGGAGACGTCAAAACCTTACAAGAAGCCAAAAACATGTGCGAAATTACTGGGACAAATGGTAAGAATGATGTATCCAGGTTTTCTTTTTGTCTTTTCATTAGCAGGAAAACCACCCATGGGGTGGGAATGTAATGTTAATGTACCTTTATTTCTTGTTATCATTCGTTGAGTCATGGTTCCCACTGTGCTGACTTAAGTTGAGCAACTTATTCAGTGACACTAACTCTTCTACGGACACGATAACCCCCCAAAAAAACAACAATTGGTGTTGAGTCGATTTCAACTCCAGCAACTTCTGTGTTTCAGAGTAGAACTGTGCCCCTCTCCTGTATTCAGTGATGGAGGTTTTGGCAGTGGGTTGATCAGATTTTTCTTTGATGTGCCTCTGGATCAACTCAAACCACAATCCACAGGCTCCTTAGAAACGTTTGTTTTGGTTTGGTTTGGTTTGGTTTTGGGGGCATCACTGCCCTCTGGTGGTGGGAGTAGAAGGCCCAGCCTTTGCTCCGTGGAGCTGGAATTGAACCTCTATCCCAGTGGGCCGCAGTCCCGTGCACAACCACTACACCACCGGGGCTCAGCCACAATACGTTGTTTTGGTTTTGGGGGTTTTTTTTTTTGGGGGGGGGGGGCATCACTGCTCTCCAGTGGTGGGAGTAGGAGGCCCAGCCCCACTGCTGGAATTGAACCTCCATCCCAGTGGGCCACAGTCCCGCGCACAACCACTACGCCACCGGGTATCAGCCCCACAATACGTTTTTTAAGTAGTAGTTGTTAGATGCCCTCCAGGTGGTTCAGACCCCTAGCAACCTATTCACAGCCAGAAACAACTGCCCAGTCCTGCACGGTCCTCACCCTTGTCCCTAGGCCTCTGCCCATTGTTGCAGCCCCTGTGGCAATCCCTTGTCCAGGCCCTTCCTCTTTGTCACTGTCTCTCCACTTTACCAAATATGATGTCCTTCTCCAGCGACTGCTCTCTCCTGACACTTGTTCAGAGTATGTAAGAAGTCTCCCCATCCTTGCCCCTAGGAGAACTCTGGCCTTACTTCTAACAAAACTTTGTCCTGTGAGCAGGCCGTGGTACTTTAAATACTCTTCGCCAACACCACCATTCAAATGCATTGATTTTTCTTCAGTCTTTTCCCAACTTTGACATGTCTATTAGGCAACAGAAAATACCATGACTTGGATGAGGTGCACCTTAATCCTCAATGTCACACCCTTGCTTTTCAGTGCTCTAAAGAAGTCTGTGGGACAGATTTACCTAAATGGGGTACATTATTACTACAGTTACATTGCTGCCATCATCAAATCCAGTGACCGATTCAGAATCTTCATTGGCAGGATGGAGTGCCTAAGTAGAAATGAGCGTTAGTGAACTCAAGTGATCAAAGGAGCCCAGAATTCATCAGCAGTGTCATTATCCCCTGTAATTACTAGCATGCAAAGCCCTTGATAGGTATCAATAGAGGAGAGAACACAGAACATAGATAAACTTAACTTCAAGTAAATCCAAAGTACTAAACTAAAACTAATTGTTTAATGTTGAAGTCTTTATAAAGAGGAAATCCCCGTAAGTCCATTTAAACTTCCATGGTTTATAAAAAGTGTGAACATTGGTTGTCATTGAAATTCCTATGAAGCCCCCCCCCCCAATAAAATGATTCATTTAAAAAAAAGGGGGGGGAGGGGGAAAGGGAGGTTTTGTTTGTTTTTTTTATAAAGAGGAGCTTGTTTCAAGGGCTCGAGTGGAAAATGTTGGGAAATGTATGTGGAAACGTGTGCAAATGTGATTGATACAAATGATGTACTGAATGTTGTTGTAGCTGTAAGAGCCCCCAATAAAATTTAAAAAAAAATTCCTATGAAGCATTTCTGCTCTGCACACAAGGGCCATGAGGAGTCCGAATCAACTGAAGGAGATGAACAGCAGCAGCCGCATAATTGAGTTAGACAGACTAATGTAATAAGGATATTGTAAAGCCTTCTACTAATGTCAATGTATTCATATGTATGCATGTATGTGTTTATTTATATATTGTTTGTGTCATGGATGAAGTTTGACTTCATAGTCAGAGGTTCTTGCAATATGAACATGGTGTGCTTTTAATTCATAGGTGTGATGGTTGCAAGAGGACTCTTAGCAAACCCGGCAATGTTTGCTGGATATGAGGAAACCCCACTGAAATGCATCTGGGACTGGATTGACATTGCTCTTGAACTCGGAACTCCATATATGTGTTTCCATCAGCATTTAATGTATATGATGGAAAAGATTACCTCAAGGCAGGAAAAAAAAATATTCAATGCTTTGTCCAGTACATCAGCTGTGTTAGATTACCTCACCGACCATTATGGCACTTGACCAGACTTTCTCAATGACTTTAATAAATGCTTTGTTTTCATATTTACAATGAAACCCTATCACATCGACTCTCAAACTTTAGTATAAAAACCCCTGGGGGGGGGGGGGAACAATACCCTGGGGAACATTTTGATAAATAATTCCTACACCACGGTCTGAAAGGACATCTATGTCCATGAAGACAATGGTCTACATCCTATTTGAATGCATCTCCTTGGAGACCTTTAGAGCTTGCAAACAGTCATCTGAGATTCCACTGTTGTTTTCCTTGTTGTAGAGCAAAATAGAGAAAACAAAATCAAAGACACAAGGACACATTTAGTCCAAAGCACTAGTGAGTGGGACCAAGTTAGGCAGCCTGTGATACCCAGAAACCACCACCATTGACCATTGGAATCACAATTGCAATAAAAATTCAGAACTGAAAGGGAGAAAAGGGGGTATGGCCCTGAGGCACTCTGCAAAGCCTAGGTGGAACAATAGGCCAATAAAGAGAACAAGAACACACCTGAAAGCTGCACTCATCTACACAATCAAAACAAAAGGCAGCCTTTGCCCAGAAACAGAGCTCTGGGAGGCAGAAGAGAAAGACCAATGGAAACAAAACCCAGGAAGGAAATGAGAATCATGCTGTGAAAATAAGGGGATTGCAAACTGTCACAAAGCAAAATGCCCACAAATTGTTGAATGGCAAATTCATTGTCTGTTTAAACTTTCACCCAAACTACACAGAAAAACAAATCACAACTGGACTCCCATCCATTAAGTATATCTCAGAAAGGAAATACCCAGAAATTTGAAAAACACTGCTTAGGGGCAGGACAAAAACACTGCCATGGAATTAACTGCGATTCTCAGTTACTTAAACTAGAGTAGAGTGGAACTACTCCATAGACATTCCATGACTAAGTCATGACAGAAAACCAACAGGCTCATCCTTATCCTTTGAAGCAGCTGGTGAGTTTGAACTGAGAACCTGGGGATGAGCAGCCTGACAATACAATGTGCCACCAGGACTCCTTGAAACCTTTTATAGATTGAAGAGGATAATTGGAATTTTTATAAGGAATAATTTTTAACCTTTAAATAAAATCTTGTCATGCTGAGAAAATATGACTCATCTATAACAGCGTGTTTTTAATGAAAATGAATACAAAGAAGAGGTGAAATAAATGCCAACATCCACATAGAATGAAAAGGAATAGAAACACTACAGAATGACAAGTTCTAGATTAAAAATTCAAATCGGAAAAATCAAACTTGTATTACCTAATTGTAAACTTCAAAATTTTTTTTTTTTTTTGTTTAGTGTTTTGGGCATCACTGCTCTCCAGTGGTGAGAGTAGGAGGCCCAGCCCCACTGCTGGAAAAAATTGAACCTCCGTCCCAGTGGGCCGCAGTCCCGCACCCAACCACTACGCCACCGGGGCTCAGCCCAACTTCAAATATTTTTTATGATTTGTAACTAGCCATGTTTTCTATCATTTAAAACTAAGATTCCATGAATCTTAAAATGATATAAGGTTGTGGTGGCTTTTCTAGACTTCAATTTTTTTTTAATTTTTTTTGTCATTTAATTTTATCTTTTCTCCAAAATCACTTTACAGATTACATATCATCCCATAGCTCAATCACCTCAAGCATTGTACAGTTGCTACCACGATTAGTTTCAAAACAGTGCCCCCCAGGAACCCTTATTCTACTTGGTGTCTCAGTAGGTTCATCGCTCCTATTCACCTACTGAAGAACAGAAAATAGTAAAAACTCAAGAGGGTTACCCTCAATGAAAAAATACATCTGAGATAAACCCCAATATGAAAAACAGAAAATGTTGAAAACCACATCAGGCCCCATGTGCATCAGAGAGGGGAATAGACTGACAGGGTTTTCAACTGTTGCAGTTTATCACTCACTGGAGGCTAATTTCCTATATAAATCACACATTTCCTTGGGCTCCCACTGTCATCCATAGCCTTCTACAAACTAGATTTTCACAATTTATGCTTTGATACTCTTCCCTTTTTTGGCTTCAGATTGTATGATTTACAATCCTTCAGCCACTGATGTTAGTGTGTTTCCGTGTGGACTTGATTGACATTTTGCTTAGATGGTTGTTTGGTTAATTTTTATTTTTTTAAAGTGTATTTCTGACGAGATTTTTTTTTCCCACTCTCCTTTCTCACTAGATTTTTGTTTTGTTTTGTTTTGTTTTTTGGGGGGGTGGCATCACTGCTCTCCGGTGGTGGGAGTAGGAGGCCCAGCCCCACTGCTGGAATTGAACCTCCATCCCAGTGGGCCGCAGTCTGACTAGATTTTTAAGAGAGCTTGAGACATCCATATATATGTCAATAAAAAGCTAAAGTTAATGGCAATCTCATAGTTTAAGAAAGTAACTAGGAGATGCCTATCTACTTGAAATAATCTTTTCTGGAGAATAAAAACTAGGTTTCATTTTTAATTAAGATTTTAATTTTCATATCCTGTTTTTACAGATATTCTTTTAATGCCCACCAAGAAATTGATAGCTTAAAATTTTAAGCTTCATAATTTGGAAATATTACTGGTGGAATTTTTTGAGTTACAATTATAGTTGAGAGACAGGAGATGGTACTGAGATAGGAGAGAATGCTCATATAGAGGGAGAAAGGATTGGAGGGCCCTCAAATGGGAAGCGCTGAAAGTGACAGGATGCCTGGAAAAAAATGTCGATGGCCAAGAGTAATTTTAAATCTTAAATCAGGCAAGCTTCCGACCCCTGGCTTATTTGCTGACCCCGTTGCTTGCTTGTTTCCTAACTCTCCCAATTCAAGGTTTAAATGTGTCCATCCTTATTGTAAGCACAGTGCTTCCATAGTCTTTTAAAGGGTTTTCACTTGTCAGTTGATGCATTTTAAGAATAAACTGCCTTTTTCATTTGATAGTATATAAACGAACTATGGTCAAAACTTAACCATGTTATGTGTAAAGCAACTCAATTTTAATTGTACTGAAGTTGGGAACAAGCAGCATTATTAGAGAAAGGTGGCTGGTGGCTTTGGTTGGTTTTTATTAATCATTTTACTGGGAGCTGTGTTAGTCCGGGTAGACTAGAGAAACAAATCCATAGACACACATATGGATATAAGGGTATGGTATGTGTGTGTGTGTAATAGGACATTAAAAAAGCATCCCAATCCAGTCCAGTACAAAGTCACAAGTCCAATATTAGCCAGTCTATAATGTCTCCTTCTGACTCATGAAGTCACAGGCCCGTGGGTGCAGAGTCCCGGCACTGGCAGGGTCCACTCATGGCTCCTCACTTCCAGAGCCAGGGCCCACCAACAGCATCCAGTGGTGGTAGAAACAACTCAGTGCTGGCAGGGGTCTCCACGTGGCTGTTCCACCTTCAGAGGTCTGGTTCCATCAGGACAAGGCCGTGTGACTTCTCCGGCTCCTTCAGCTCCTCAGACGCTGCCGTCTTGTCTTGTCCGACTAACTCCCAACAACTGGGGAGATAGCTCCTCATCTTCAGGAGGGAAGTATCATGAGGTTTCCCAGAAGTCTCAGGAGAAAGTCAGGCCCACACAGAGGCCTCATTGGCTGCTCAATGGCTATCTCCAGATTAACAGGCAAGACTACACCCCTACATCTCAATCATGACTGCCACAGAGCTTTTACGATAGTTTAACAATCCCTAATTCAATGAGATCAAGCATAATTGTACAACTGCTGCCACACACACATATTCATTTATTTATTTTAGCTGTATCTTACACCATCTAATGGATCCATACACCTGCCATTTGGTTAGTCATTCCAGTCCCGTGGGCTCATTCAGTCATTGCTATCACCTCTCCCTACGTCCCCCAGCCCCTCCTCTTCCAGCACTCTCAGGGAACCTTTACTTCCTTTACTGTTTCTGACAGTTATCTAGCCTGGTTTTTATACATGAATGATCTGAATTATACACATGGACATATGCAGGTCTAACAAGATCAGTAAGATAAAACAAAGACCATACATAATAGGAAGGGGAGGAAATACTGAAGAACTAGAGCAGGGGTTTCAAACTGGCGGCCCGCCTGTGGCCCCCCAAGGTAACTTTTTTTTTTTAGGCATCATTGCCCTGGTGGTGGGAGTAGGAGGCCCAGCCTTTGCTCCTGGGAGCCGGAATTGAACCTCCATCCCAGTGGGCCGCCGGCCCGTACACAATCACTCACTACGCCACCGGGGCCCAGCCCTCAAGGTAACTTTTTGTGGTCCGTGATGTTCTGAAATAAAATGAAAACTGGAAAAATAAAGTGTTATAAAGAAAATAGCACTTAGTGTAAGCTTTTCTTCATAACAATTTGTCCTATTTTCACTTTATTTCAGAGCGTGGTGGGGTCGCTTTAGGCCCGCCAGTTTGACACCACTGCACTAGAGGATCGTTAGGATATGTGGATCGTCAGTGCTATTTGGCACCTGGATATATCATCCCTTCCAGGTGCATGGTGTTTTGAAGGAACTGGTGTGGAAAGACAAGTTCTGATAGGCTTGATTTTTTGTTTGTAATGTATGATTATGGTCAGGGTTCTTTTTCCCCCTTATGTGTGTAATCAAATAGATTTGCGAAAAAATGTGCAAACAAAAATAGCATGTTCACATGTGCTTCGTGTTCTTTAATTCTTTTCTATAAACATGTAATGTCTCCAGGATCGTACTTCCACTTACCTTGCTGTCATATGATCAATATTTGGGGGGTCGGGGGGCGGCAAGGAGGGGATCTCAATAATTTCCATGTTGTCACACAATTGGAAGACCTGGAAGATACGCAAAAGAATACCTCCTGTGTTGCTTTCCGTTCTGGGCCCCAAAACAGCACCCTCAAGTTCACTGACCTCCTCGCAGACCTCGGGGCAAAACCAGAACACTCCACCGCGTCTGACGCCACAAAGTCTCCGACATTTCTCAGCACTGAGAAATGCGGCACCGCCGCCCACACCTGCCCTTTGCACGCCTAGCGTCCTCCAGGACAGTCTGTGCCGTGGAGTTCCCAACGTGACCCAGGTGACAGAACAGGCACATGGGTCTGCACCACTTTCCCCAGCGCCGGGTCACTGCGCCCTTCCCCCACCCCCACCCCCAGCCCCGGAAAGAGGAGGCGCGGGTTAACCGCCCCGTCTTAGAAAGGGAACGATTCCTCTAAGAAGTTGCGCCAGGTGCCCCTGACGCCCCCACCCGCCAAGGACCCGCCCGCTCCCACCGAGGGCGACCCCCCGCCGGGCGGGGCGCCGGGGGAGCGACCCTGCCCCTTCTCCTCCCCTCCCCCCCCCCCGCGGCGCAGCCTGTGACGTCGGCGCGTCGGCCGGCGCGGCGCGGGCAGCCGGGCGGCCGCGGACCGGGTAAGGCTGCGTGAGACGCGGGCGGCGGGACGACGCGGCGGCCGCTCGCGGGGCCCCCCGGGGTGGTCGCGGCCGGCGGGTGGGCGCCCCGCCGGGGCCGAGCTGCTCCCGCGGCGCGGGCGGAGGCGGCGCGGGCGGAGGCGAGCGGAGCGGCGGGCGGTGGTGGAGGGGGACGGTGGGGAGTGGCCGCGGCGGAGCCGCCCGCGGACTGTGGAGCCCGAGCCCCGGCCTCCGGGCCCAGCCGCGACCCTCCGCTCCCCGCCCAGTGCCTCCAGGTCGGGGGACGCGGTGGGGGGGAATCCCCGGCGCCTGCTCTCTCCGACCCAGTGTTCCGTGAAAAGCCGCCCAGTCACCCAACTCTTTCTTTCCGTAGGTGTGAAGAGAGAGAGAAAATGACACTCCAGTGGGTGGCCGTTGCGTCCTTTCTTTATGCCGAAATAGGACTCATTTTAATCTTCTGCCTCCCCTTTATTCCTCCGCAGAGGTAGGCAACCCTCACGCCGGCACGGCGCTGTGTGAGCACTCCCGGTCTGCTGCTCCGGGTGGTTCAGAGAAAGTTGGCCTACGATGTAAAAAGTTGTAAAAGCAGACGAAATCAAGCCCACTGCTACCCGGTCGCACCTGACAGAGCAAGCCCTTGTAGGATTTCCGAAGCCGCCTGCTCTCTCGGGAGCCGGCAGGCACCGTGCGTCTCCCTCCCTAGGAGCCCCGGGTGGAATGGAACCCGCCACCTTGTCACTCAGAGGTTCCTCACCAACTCCACCAGATTATGGAAAACAAAATAAAAACCCCCCGTCGAGTGCCTTCTGACCCATCACCATCCCGCCAGGACTTTTCCTGGATGTTAGGGCGGGCCCGAGGCTCGCGCCCAATGGCAACGTGATGTGTGACAGAAGGAAACGCTCCCGCCCGTCCTGTAACAGTCTCACAGTTGTGCTTGCAGCCACTGTTCTGACTCGCCTGGTCAAGCGCATCCCTCTTTTTCTGCTGCTCCTCCTCTTAGCACCAGACCTCCTTCCACGGGCTGGTCTCCTGACAACGTGTCCAAAGTATGGGAGAAAGTCTCCATCATCTTGGCTCCTAAGGAGCCTTCTGGCTGCATCCAAAGCATAACCACTAGGCCACCAGGGCTCCTTGATTATACAAAAGATG